>PVLC010013075.1:18536-42825 GCA_004027655.1 Graphiurus murinus | reverse complement strand
CACAGGTAAAAACTTTCTCAACAGGACCCCAAAAGCACAAGCAACCCTTAGGAAGATCAATCCATGGGATTGCACTAAACTGAAGAGCTTCTGCAAAGCAAAGGAAACTATCAAGAACCTCAACAGAGAACCTACAGAGTGGGAGAAAATTTTTGCCAGTTACACTTCAGATAGAGGTTTAATATCTAGGATATACAAATAACTCAAGAAAATCGCATCTAAGAAAGCAAATAACCCAATCAAAAAATGGGCAAAGGATCTAAATAGACACTTCACAAAAGAAGAAATACAAATGGCCAATAAATGTATGAGGAAATGTTCCACATCATTGGCAATCAGGGAGATGCAAATCAAAACTACCCTATGATGCTTCTTAAAATATCTATACCCACTTATATAAGTATTTATCTGTGGAACTTCCCTGCAGTAATGATCACTGTGGTGTTCTCATAACCATTTTTCAACTTCCTTCATACTTTTCCATGTATTACTTCTAAGTATTTTAAAATAAAAAATTTCCCTTTCTCCTCTATCATCTATCTTTAGTCTATCTATTCCAATAATACTTTGGTTCTATCATATAGTGACTTGAATAGTGGCCACTCAACAGTACATGCCCATATCATCCTGCCAGGAAACTGTGACTATAAGATGGTATTTTGTAGATGCACTAATTTTAAGCATCTTGAGGTAAGAACATCCTTGATGTCATGACATGTCTATATAAGACAGAAAAGGAAGGGAGAGACAGAGAAAGTAGTCACTTAAAGACACTGGTAGAAATTGACATTATGTAACCACAAACTGTGGATCATCAAGAGCCATGTCACTCTGGAAGAAGCAAAGCAAAACACTTTGCCATTTTTTTCTCCCATAGAAACTGTAGGGAATGTGAATCTGCTGACACCCAATTCTGCATATCAAGCCTCCATCACTATGAGAGAATAAAATTCTGTCATCTCAGGTCTGCTGAAAAGTGGTAATTTATTGTGGCAGATCTATGAAATGAATGCAATTAGTATGGAAGAATGAATGTTAATTAGATTATATTAAAAATAGCATAATTTATTTTATAACTCAAATTGTTTCAGTTTTGGCCACTGTAAACTTTTCAGATTTTCTCCTTTACTTACCTTTAAAAATAACTTTATATTTTAGAACAAGTTAAGAATCACAAGTTACAGAAGCAGTTGTAACCCTCCACCCAGATTTTCATAATGTCTTACAAAAATATAGTACTTTGCCAAAATTAGAAAATTATTTTTGGAGGTCGGGTGTGGTGGCGCATGCTTGTAATCCCAGTACTTGGGAGGCTGAAACTGGAGGATCTGGGTTCATGGCCAGCCTCAGTTACTTAGTGAGTTCCTCTGCAACTTAGGGAGACCCTGTTTCAAAATAAAGGATTAAAAAAAAAAAAAAGAAAACACTGGGGGTATACCACGGAGGTAGAATGCCCCTAGTTCAATCCCCAGTACTGAAAAAAAAATAGAGCAGGGGTGTAGCTTAGAAGTAGAATCTCCCCCCCCCCTAACTTCCATCCCTAGTACTGCAAAAAAAAAGAAAAGAAAATTATTTTCCATATAATATCATTCACTTGGATATTTGGATGTATACCTTCATCACATTTTACTGGTTTGTGTGTGTGTGTGTGTGTGTGTGTGTGTGTGTGTGTGTGTGTTGTATTGTCTGTGAAATTTTATTCAGTGTGTAGATACATGTAACCTTCATCCCATAAATAAGATATTAGACTCTTCCTTCACAATAAATAAAATTTCCATTAATTCACTATAATTTATAAGCTCCTCAAATTAATATTTTGTACTCATTAAACTTTCCTCATCTATAACTTTATAATTTCAATAATCTATGAATGTAGCTTTTCCATGTTTAGTTTTCTTTTTTATTCAGAATTACATTTTTAGAAATATAACAATTATTTAGTAATATATCACTGAATGGATATACCACAGTTTACGCATTCCCCTTAGGTTGCATTGCTCCCAGTTTAGGGCCTATTCCAAATAAGAAATCCTAGAAATGGTTCTGTACAAATTTAGAGCTAACATATAATTACATTTTTCTAAGACAAATGCCAAATGTGTGATTTGTGGGTCACATGGTGATATACATTTAACTTTATAAAGTCTAAGTAACTATTTTCATAGTGTTTGTATCATTTTAGGTTTTTTTTCTAGAACAGTTTTATTTATTTTTTTAATTTTTTTTATTATTCGTACATTGTAAGCAGACATCTTTGTTAGGTACAAATTGATAACGACATATGTGCCCACTTTTCTCATTTGACCCCTTCCTTCAATTCCCACCCCGCTCCCTCGCCCTCCCTCCCTCTCAGGATCAATTTAGTGAGTAACTTTGATGTACATTAGGATGTCCCTGCCCCCCGTAAATCCCTTTGGGTTAAATCAACTTCTTTGTTTATCGAGGGTCTATCCTTTTCAATCTGAAGACCCTCTTATGCCCCAGTTATAGACTGTGTAGAATTGCTATTATATATTTATTTCTTAAAAATTTGTAAAGATGATAAATATTCACAACCCAGTTATGTTGATTATTTCAGTAGTAGGAAAAGTTATTATTAAATCATAATATTGTATTCCTGAAGTGGGTAAATTTTATTATATTTAAAAATATAAATTAATACAGTTGTTTGCCAATAGTCTAATAGAAGTCACCAGTGAAATCATCTGGCCTAGAAGATAAGGTTTTGGAAAGTTTTAACTACAAATTAAACCTGATTTTTAATAGAAAAGAGACTATTCAAGTTATCTGTTTATTCTGGAATTAAATTTTACAATTTACGTCTTTCAAATAATTATTGCAATTCATTTGAATTGTGAAATGTATGGACACAGAGTTTTCATAGTACTAATTTCTTATCCTTTTATTCCTGGTGGGATCAGTAGTGATGTCTGTTATCTGTTAATTATGTGCTGAATTGTGCTTTTTCTCCTTTGTTCCTTAATTATATAAGAAATTTATCAGTTATATTAATAAACTTGAAATTTTATTAATAAATTTGAAAAACCAAGGCTTTCATTGATTTTTGTCCTTTAATTTTGGTATTAAATATTATAGATTTTCTCTTACTTTTATTATTTCTTTTTATTTTTTGTATAGATATGATTTTCTTTTTACTTATTTTTATAGCGTCTGAAAATTCTGCTTGCTGAATACAGATCTTTAATTTTAATATAAACATATTTTGATATGAATTTTCCTCTAAGCACTACTTATCGGTACTCATTAAGTTTAATGTTGTATTTACAATTTGATCTGAAATGCTTTTTAATATCCCTTTAGACTTCCTTTTAACCTTTGAATTAAAGAAGCATATTGCTTAATTTTAAAATATTTAAAGCTCCCTTAGACATTTTTATTAATATTTGTATCAATTATGGTCTTAGAATATACTTTGTGTGATTTCTATTTTCTATTCTAACTTGGTGTTATGACTCAATATATAGTTTGTATTGGACAAAGCTCATTGTACACTGAAGAATAATTTGCACTTTGCTTTTCTTGCATGCAGAGTATTATGAATGTCAAATAGACCAATTTGTCTGATAGGTGATGTTCAGGTCAGGTATTTCAGGTATTTCTTTACTGAATATCTTTCTTCCTTCCTTCCTTCCTTCCTTCCTCCCTCCCTCCCTCCCTCCCTCTTTTTTTCTTTCTTTCTTTCTTTCTTTCTTTCTTTCTTTCTTTCTTTCTTTCTTTCTTTCTTTCTTTCTTTCTTTCTTTCTTTCTTTTTCTTTCTTATTTGGTACTGTTGATTGAACCATCCAGAGGTATTCTACCTCTAAGCTACAACCCTAGTCCTATTTTATTTTTAATGTTGAAACTGAGTCTCAACAAGTTACTGAGGGGTTTGCTAAGTTGCTGAGGCTGTCCTCAAACCTGTAATCCTTCTGTCTCAGCCTCTCAAGTACTAGGATTGCAGGTGTGCGTCACCATGACCAGCTTTCTGATTGATTTTCTGTTAACAAATCCTATGAAATGATGAGAAAGAAATATTAAGGTTTTTAAAATATAGTGTGAGGTTTCCTGTCTTTCTTTTAGATCTACCACCTTTTGCCTCATGAACTTTGAAAGTCTACTATTAGACTTTTAGATTTTCATTTAAGATTGTTTGGTATTTTATGTTTTTGTGATTTTATAATGCCTGATAATTTTGTGCAGATAAATACTTACTGTACTTGACTTTTGGTGAGTATTAGGATGACATATATTCCTCCATTCTTTTGCCTTTAGCTTGCCTGCTTTTACATGTTTCAACCATTCAGCTCTGCTGTTATATTGTCAAAGTATTCTTAGAAGATACATAAATAAAGAAGCTTCAGTCATTTGCTTCCTTATATATTTCTGATGAATAATTGGCTCTCTTATTCTATTCTTCTGTTGGTAATGTCATTTCATGTTGCTGGTATTTTAAAATATTTCTCTTTCTCTTTGATTATGACCAATTTACATACAGTGTGGCTAAATTTTGTGTGTATTTCAAATTTTGTTTGATATTTCTGGTGCTCCTATCTTTCACTAATTTTGGAATATTCTTGGCAATTACTCCTTTAAAATGTTTCTCTATCTTACTATCTTTTTTCTTTAGGAATCCCAAATATCTATATGTCCAACCATTTATTGACATGTAACACTTGTATATTCTATTTTGTTTGTTATTGTTTTATTTTCATTTCAATTTTCTTTCTCATTTTCTCAATTTGGCTAATTTTTATTTACTTTTTTTTTCCATACTGGGGATTGAGCTCAGGAGCATTCTACCTCCGAGTTATACCCCCAGCCCTATTTCTTATTCTTTATTCTGAAACAGGGTATCACTAAGTTGTGGAGTGCCTCACTAGGTAGCTGAGGCTGGCCACAAACCCAGAATCTCCGGTCTTAGCCTTTCAAATGCTGGGATTACAAGTGTGCACCACCAAGCCCGGCTTTTACCTATTTTCAAGATTACTAATTTTTTTTTGTTTGTATTGGGGATTGAACTAAGGGGTATTCTGCCTCCAAGCTACACCCTCAGTCCTACTTTTTATTCTTTATTTTTAAAGAGGGTCTCACTATGTTGCGGAGGGCCTAAGTGCTGAGACTGGCCATGAACCCTAATCCTCCAGTCTCAGCTTCCCAAGTATTGGTAGTACAAGTATGGGCCACCATGCCCTGCTCACTAATTGTTTTTAATCTTCTTTGAATCTACCTATGAGCCTTTCAAATATACTCATCATTTTTTTATTGTGCTTTAATTTTTATCCTTCACATCTAGTTCCTTCCAGTAACTATAATCTCTATGCTGAAGAAAATGAGCTGGTTGTGGGTAGCACATGCTTGTAATAACAGTATTTAGGAGGATGAGAGAGTAGGCTTGCAGGTTCAAAGATAGCCCCAGCAACTTATTGAGATCTTCTTTCAAAAAAAATTGAAATAAAATGAAATGGATTTGGGAGTATAGCTCAGAAATAGAAAGTCCCTAGGCTTAATCTCCAGTACCACCCCCTCCCCCCAAAAAAGAAAGGAAAAATGTATGAGGTCTTGAATATTGTCTATTTTTTAGTAGAAATTTTAGCATATTATTCAGTTATTTTAATATTCCTGCCTTGATAATTCAAATATCTGTATTATAGCTGACTCATACTGATGACTGATTTGTCTCTTCAGACTGCTTTTTCTTACATAGTCACATGCCTTATATATTATTTATTTAATAGAGGATTTACCATATAGAACTGTGGCCCACAGACCAAGGCAGGCCTGCTGAATCAGGGTTTTCATAGTATGACCTATGATGTCAAAATTATTTTTCCTTTATAAATATTTGAAAACATACCAACAGAAGAAAAATACTGTGATGAAAAAAATAATATTGCATTCAAATCAGTGTTATCAATTCAGTTTTACTGAAACACAGCCATGGTCACCTGTTTACATAATCACTATTATTTTTGCATTATAATATTGAGTAGTGAGAGTATTGACTGGATTTTCATGTGTTCTCCACTTAGTTCTGAGTCTTTCCTTTGAACTGTTCTCCAGAAAATGCTCAGTGTCTTGAAGCAATCATAACTGCATTCCAGTGCTGCTGTTTCTTGATGCTTATTAGCAAAATTATATGTGATTCAAATGATACATGAAAGATTAGAGAGAAAAATAGATGTGCAGCTCTCTTAATGATGCATTTAATATAATGAAATAAGTGGATCATTTCTCACAAATATACCAATCATCACAACTGAACCAAGAAGTAGAAAACAGAGAAAGGGCTTTTCCTGATGTTTTCAATATATTCTAGGCAAGAGTGCAAGTTTACTTGAAGGTATGACTTACCCAAATGTTAGTACATCCCCAGCTAAAATTCTGGGCCTACTAATTCTTCCTCATCTCCTCCAAGAATAGAGATATTTTTTTTTCTTGTCTTGTTGCTCTCAACTTGAGGTTTCCACGAATGTGGACAGGCAACAGTTTTCTTGTACTTGTCCATTCAGACAATTTCTGCTATTTTAGAAGAGGTGAAGGCAGGAAGAAAGTGGGAAAGCTGTCCTTCTTTACCTTACACAGCAAGATGGAGGATGCTCTCTGAGAAGTTTTCCTGGAATTCCCTATGGTTTCTTGGTATGATTCCTGGATAAAAGTGAAAGCCAAGATACCTTCTTTTCCTTATAGGCACCTGGGCGAGTTTTTTGCTGTATCATTTGTTATCTCACTTTTTAAATATTTTTATTATCATTGTTTTGTTTTGTTGTTGCTAATGAAGATTGTACCCATGAGTATTCTAAATCCCAGCTACATCCCCAACCCTATTCTATTTTTTATTTTGAAACAGGTTATCACTACATTGCTGAGGGTATCACTATGTTGCTTAGGCTGGCCTCAAACTTGAATCTGAGATCCTTCTGTCTCAGCCTTCCAAGAACTGGGATTACAGCTGTGTACCACCATTCCAGGCTCTCTCATTGTTTAAAGATAATTTGTTAGTTTTTAAGTTTCCCAGATTCTTTCTTTCTTTCTTCCTCCTTTCTCCTTCCTTCCTTCCTTCCTTCCTTCCTTCCTTCCTTCCTTCCTTCCTTCCTCTCTCCCTCTCTCCCTCTCTCCCTCCCTCCCTTTCTTCACTTCCTAACTTCCTTCCCTGCTTCTTTGATTATAAGGGTGAGACAAAACTTTAAACTTTTATATATTAAATTAAAACAAAGATCTCTGATTAAAACAAGTGAGCATTATCTACAATTTTTGAAATCAGTATCCTGGTATCTTTGAGGGGAGAAGGAGAAGCACAAAGGGTCTGTTGTGGAACTATGTTCATTTCCTTGGTCGGAATCTGGGTTTATGGATTGTTGTTTTGTATTAAATTATTAAACTAGAGATTCATGATTTGTATACTTTTCTGTATTAATATTAATTAATTTATTTATTTACTTGCTTATTTATTTATTGCTGTGCTGGGGATCAAACTCAAAGCTTCACACAACCTATACAAGTGAGCCACACTTCTAAGCTGAAAACATAAATTCTAAGTAAATTATTAACCTATTATATTAAGCTATTATATTAAACTGTATATATATATATATATATATATATATATATATATATATATAGCAGGTATAAATACACATTTATGTGTATAATGTACTGTTTAAAAATATTCAAATACCTTAATAAGTATTTTCCTTGAAATAAGTCTTCCACACTTTTAATGTTCACATCATGTACTAGATAATTTTTTTGTGTGTGTGTGTGTGGTACTGTAGATTGAACCCAGGGGTATTCTACCTCTGAGCTACAACCTGGGCCCTAGTTTTTTATTTTGAAACAGTGCTACTGAGGTTGCCCTCAAACCTGTGATCCTCCTGTCTCAGCCACCCAAGTATTAGGATTACAGTCACCACGCCCTACTCAGATAATACTTTTCTTCCACTCAATTTAGTTTCAGTGTGCTCATTTACTAGTCTAAAGGTTAAGTCTTAAATAATTATAGAAATCCTCTCTAGAAATTTAATCTTCAGTTATGATAGTCATTTTTAATATCCACAAAAGTGGTCTGTATTTACCAACACACATTATTTGAAACAATTATGTTTGACTAAACCCAAAATCTCAAAATATTTCTGCATCTGACAATATTTTGAAACTCAAAACTCTGAATATTTGGTCAAGATTTTGAAAGATTTGAAACATTTTATTCATTTAAGCTCCTCCAAACTCATTCAAGAATTTTATCCTGTTAAATTGTACACACATTTATTTTTTTTTCTGAAAATCTTTGTGACCATAGTTAAAATGAACAGACTGAAACAAAGTGGCATTCATGTTTCAAATCTCTAAGTGTTTCAATTTATCAATATATCTCAAAGTTATTGAAGTGAGAATATTTTAAATGCGGAAATTAGAATACAGCATATTTTTTCCTTTAGCAATACTTATTTCAAGTTTATGTACTCTCATGATCCCATGATGTCTGTAAAGATATGTATTAGGACTGGCAGAGACTCAATGATTGCCATGGACATAAACTAATTTATATCCAAAAAAGCCCAGCTGCTCACCCGATAAGCACCCATTATAAGAACTATTAATAAGTAATATTAAGCCTTTCTAATATACACAATTATATTAAATTGTAGTCACATATGAGATAATTATAACTCTTTAAATCTTGACTGTTGGAAGTTTATAATATCTTAGTCTATCCTCCTCAACTTTATACAGTAGGAATATTTAGATAATATTTGTAAGATACTGTCATACAAACATACAAATACACACATATGTAACATACCATATATATGTAAATAATATATGTATATGTATTTTTCCCTCTTTAGAGTCCCAGAATCCAAGTGACTTATATTATACTATATTACAAAGAAAAAAGAAAAATATACGTTTTTTTATAAAAAACTTCAAATATATATATATTTATAAATGCACCATATATATTTATGAGTATGCAATTTGTGAAATTATTTATTTATTTATTTATTTATTTATTTATTTATTTATTTATTTATTTATTTACAGTACTGGGGATTGAACTCAGGGGCATTCTACCTCCGAGGTATACCCCCAGCCCTATTTTTTATTCTTTATTTTGAAACCGGGTCTCACTAAGTTGTAGAATGCCTCACTAGGTAGCTGAGGCTGGCCACGAACCCGGATCCTCAGGTCTCAGCCTCCCAAATGCTGAGATTACAACCTTGCGCCAACATGACCGGCTACAATTTGTGAAATTTAAAATGTATCTTATTTAATTTTAAAATTGGAGATGAGATGGCCTGTTGTACTAAATCATGTAAAATCATGTGAAATAGCAGGAAAAATATATAAAATAATGAATCATTTAAATTAAAGAAGATGAATCATGTAACTTATAAATGAAAGAAGTTGTTTCCCAGAGCAATATCTGATTATGTAGAAATACAGAATTTGTTTTTTCTACAATAAAGAACAGTAAATATTAGGATATTCAGAGATAAATTTATGAGACTGGTCGAAAACAAAATAAATAAATGCAATAATTCAAAGTAGGATGAAAAATTATTCTCCACATGAGGAGTATGTGAATAAGTGCATACTAATAATGAAATACTCCATTACATATATAGCATTCACTACAAATTACAGCATCCATTGGACCTTTCTATCTGACTAGGCAAGATTATTTTTCCATATCCTTTCACAGTCTTGCTCCCAACTTAAGATTTGTATTTTAAATCTTTCTCTCCTCCCTTTCTGGCTCTCCACTTTTCTGAATAGATAGATAGATGATAGATAGATAGATAGATAGATAGATAGATAGATAGATATAGATAGATATAGACATAGATATATAGATATAGATAGATAGTTTACAAGTATTTTTTAGAGATCATTAAAATTTTATCATGGTATATATAATATATATTGCTAGTATAGAAATATTCTTTTTTTAGAAACCATCACAATTTTACTATGATGCATATATAAATATATCCTTCTAGTTTTAAAGTAACTAAAAATCATGTCTGATGTGAATAATAAGAAAACCGGATGATCTAAGGTATCATGAAGTAAATAATATTCAAATATCAGTTTTCTCCAAGGAATACCTAATATGTACTCACTTTTAAATTTTAATTCTTTAATTTTAATTCTAATTCTTTTTTTTTATGGTACTAGGGTTTGAACCCAGGGGCATTCTACCTCTGAGCTACATCCTCAGTCCTATTTTTTTATTCTTTATTTTGAAACAGGGTCTCACTAAGTTGTGGAGGGCCTCACTAAGTAGCTGAGGCTCTCTGCCAAGCTGGATCCTCTGGTCTCATCTGTTCTAATTCTTTGCCTAAGTATTTTAAACAAGAGGCCAGTCCTCCCTTATTATAGGTGAGACCATTTACTAAATTGCCTGTAAGACTTTTCTCTGTCTTTAATCATCTTTTCTTGCCATTGAAAGAATATCTGTTTCTTGCTCTAGGACATACTGTGCATTTACTCAATAGGTTTTATGTTCTCTACTTATGCTCAATGTTGTTCAGTAAGTTACTTGGGCATATTTTACATATATGAACATGAGAAGTTGCAATTCATATAGAGTGCCCTTACTTATATATTTTAGATATATGTGTATGTGTTTGTGGGGGGAGTAAAGGGGTACTTGGGATTGAACCTAAAACCTAAAAGCAATCTACCTCCACGCTACACCCAAACCTTTTTTATTTTATTTTATTTTTATTTTGAAACAGGGTCTTGCTAGGGTGCTAAGAGTCCCACTAAGTTGGTGAGGCTATCCTTAAACCTGTGATTCTCCTGTCTCAGCCTCCCAAATACTGGAATGACAGGCATGTGCCACCATTCCCAGATTTTTGTTCCTTTGTTTGTTTGTTTTGTTTTGAAAGAGTCTCACTAGGTTGATGAGAGTCTTGCTAAGTTACTGTGGCTGTTCTGAACCTCTGATTCTCTTATCTCATCATCTAAAGTACTAGGGTTACAGGTGTTTGCTTCATGTCCAGCTATTTTAGATCATTTTAAATATAGTATAATATTTTAATTTATTTGGCATTTTCATTTAGTATTTGAAAAAAGAATGATGCGATATTTTTAGTATTCAAGCAATTATTACTTTCGACATCAATCATCTGCATATCAATGCCAATGCATATTTTCTCAGTCATCTAGGTAAAGATTAGTAAAGTTTGGACTATGTATGGCCTAAATTAACTTTATGTTTTAAACAAATAGTATATGTCCACTATTTTCTCACCCTTATACAGTCAATGTGAAGATAATCTATTTCTTTCTTTATTTTCTTTGTTTTCTGTACTAGGGATTGAATCCACAAACTAGCTCATTCCAGAGAATCCTATTTTAAAAGCAAATGTTGTCTTGCTGTTTGTTTTCTAGCTAAAGGTGAAAGCACATTAACATACAAAACAATGATCAATTATGCTTTGCTTGTGATGTGTAATCTCAAAGTTATATAAAACTTTTATGCTGATTACATTAATTTATTAACAGGGTTTCACTTTAACTCTTTTGCATTACCCTTCTGGAAGTCTGCTTCAACAAGCACTTTATAGTGTTATCAGTTCTAATCAATTCAGAATCTGGGATCAAAACAGATAATTATTCTTAATAATATAAATTGAAGCAAAATCATTATTAATCAATGTGAGAATTGAACAAAATGTGTCAGATACATTTGATCTATATAAAGTCAGACAGTGAATCAATTGGAAGATAGCTTTTTCATGGATGGAAAAGATTTCTTACCACTTCTTGTCACCAAGTAGAAAATCCATTTTATTTCATATTAAGAAATTGATAATGAGTTATGGATTTGCCAAAGAAAAATTACCCCAGATAGAATTAAATAGGTAAGTAAAACTTTACTTAAGTCTATTGCAATAGGGAGCAATTGACTCAATTCTGCTGAACCAAAAGTTGGGATAGTTCTGGAGCTATGAAGTGTTGTAGTGAAAAAGTAATGGAAGACACTGTGGGGAGAATGATCAATGTGATTAGGTCATCTGTTTTTGTTTATTGGGACTTGAGAAGTCAGGCTCCTACTACCTAAACTCAGGGCCTTATGCGTGCTAGGCAAAAGTCTCCCACTGAGCTATATGCCCAGGCCAAGATTTATCTTTATTGATAATCCCATTTCAAAGGGATGGCTCCCAAGTTAGTGTGGAAAACATTCCTCAGTTTTAAATCTGATAGACTGGAAGAATATTTTTCTAGATGTCAAAGGAAAAAAAAAAAAAAAACAATTGTAACTTTTCTAAAATGTATGCTATTTTTAATAAAAAGGATTTCAGAGTTATGTACTGAAGAAGGAAACTATGTAAAGTTACATGAATCTGAGAGAAATATTGTTATTTTAGTTTATTACAAATAGTTCAGGCTGCCTGAATTTAAGGACATACAATAAGTGTTTAATAAGAGGCAATTTTTGACAAAAGTAAATGTAACGTATATAAGCTAAAAAATTAATTTAATGTTTGTAAAATGTAAAAGACATGCTGTCCTCTGCTCTTTTATCTGTAGAATCACTAGATACTAAACTCTTGTTGCATTTACAATTTTGGTGGCTTTGTTTGTTGTTATAAGCAATAAGTAGAAAAGGCCTGGATTGAGTGGAATAGAAAATACTTTCTAGAAATCCACAATCAACTGTTACATAAAATTCTGATTTGGCAAGTCAAGTGCTTCTGGCATGTGTCCCTCACATGTGTAGCAACATAAGTGTTTCTCAAAATAGTACTGAAATTCTATCAATTTGTAGATTATGAGTGAGGGAAAGGCAAGGGATTAATATATAAAAAAAGAAACAGTATTTTCTATAACTGTCTTTGTATACTTAGAAAATGACTATGGAGTCTAAATAAGACATTAGCAAGGTTGTAATTCAAAATTTGTGAAACCACCCCTTACGTTGTAGATAGTATTGACCTCCATCTTTGTGTGATTCACATAGGATAATTTATCTCAGAAAACCATTTTAGAAGTGAATACATTGTTGGCATTGCCTCAGTATAATTAACTCTAACTTGAATCAAAGTAACTTTTGCCACATTCTTTTAAGAGAGCATGTTCAGAGCAGGGCAGGATTGAGACAGAAATGGTTAGGATTTGAAATAGAATTCACAGCCATGCTAAATAGAATGAAAATCATCCATGTCTCCAAAACTTTAGTGCTTAATTATACCAAAGTGGAGAAAAGAAAATAAACTGATGTCATTTTAAATAATCCTAAGGAAATTCTAAATTCTTGTTCTTCATCAAATTTTTCCCAGATTGAAGACTATTGGCTATGAATATCTAGGATTAAGAGAGTAGAGAAATCCTGGAGTGAGACCTGAGGTCTATGTTATAGGCAATACCTACAGTGGAGGAATAAATTCGAGTTTTACAATAGTTGGCTGAAAATTTTCAATAGATAGTACATGTTCTGATATGTGCATTCTATGGCTGTCATCAGGGAGAAGGTTCAGGTAGCTATCTAACTTAGTGTTTTTTAAAAATATATATTTCTGCCTTGATGAAAGGGTCTGTTTCAGTTTTCAGTATGTCTTAGTCCCTGCCAAGCTTTCTATCTCTACATATCCAAAAGTTCTAAATAACTGGAAATCCTGCTCATTGGGTTATTGAGTGGAAAGTGAAAAGAGTACCCCATTAAATAGGTGAGATTTGAGTAATACACGATAGTCCCCTAAAAGCAGTAGGCATTTGTGTTCTATTTAACTGCAATTCCAGGATGAAAATTGTATGACTTCCACACACCTCATCTTTCCAAACCCTTCCAAGGAGAAAACCCTACAGGAAGAAAATAGACATAGAAATGTCATAGAGCAAATGGAAGAAAAGCCATGGAGATGAATATGGGGAGATAACAATGCCAAAGTGAGTAGTGATCACACAAGGCAAGACAGAAGTCAAGGATATTCTAAGAAAGCAAGTCTGGTAGTAATGTAAATTTAAATATAATGGTGTATCTTGAATCTGCAAGTAATTTTAAATAGCTAAACATGGAGTAGAAAATGAAACTAGGGACAAGGACCAAATCTTGAAGGCTCTGTTAAAAAGATCTGAAAAGTTTGAAATTCACTTGAAAATTTTTGGCCATGAACCTAGGCACAGTGACACACATTTGTAATCCAAGTACTTGGGAGGCTGACACTGGAGGGTCACAAGTTGGAACTTAGGCATGGTAACCTATCAAGACCTTATTTCAAAATAAAATAAAAAGGGCTGGGGCTCAGAGGCAGAGTATCCCTGGGTTCAATCATCAGTATCCCACCCCCCAAAAAAAGAGTCATTAAAAATCATTATCAGTCACAAAAAGTTAAAAATCGAATGCTCTCCCTAATATGTGGAAGCTAGGGAGAAAATGGTACATAAGAGGGACTCCAGATGAAGGAGAATTCTTAGGTGAACAAAGAATTTGATTTAATGGAAGGTGATGGGGGGAGGTGGGTACACCCTAATGAGCATGATGTACTTACAAGATCACATCAAAGTCAATCACTAAACTGACCTTGAGAAGGAGGGAGAAGGAGGGAGGCGGGTGGAAATTGGGGAAGGGTTAATGAGAAATGTGTGCATGGATGTCTTTACCTATACTAGCTTGTACCCAACAAAGATGTGTGATTAGCCCTGTTGTACCCAAGAAATGTATAAAAATCCATGCTAAAAAATTTAAAAATTAAAAAAAAATCATTATTAAGCAGAATCTAAATATAAGGTTCCTAAGAATCTAAGAATGAAGAGAACGGGTTATAAAGGCAGAGGCATTTTGAAAATTATTTTTGTTTATTTTCATATATTTCTTGATCCAATACTACTGAAAAATACCATATTGTCACTTATAGTAGAGATGTGCCACAGTTAGTTTGTGTACTTGGTAGGTACTCTGAAAGTAATGTGAAGATTAAATAATATGACAGTAGAGTCATAATATATGCAATAGCAATGGAAACACATAGCATAGAATGGGCTCCGAAATATCTAGTAAGTGGTAGGATGCAGTGAAGGCTTTGCAGGAAGTGAGAAGGAATGAGGAATTCATCAGAATCTGTCCCTCTAGTTCTTCTCTTGGTAACTCTGACAATAGCATTAATCATCCTAACTGAGGAAAGAGTGGAGAAGGAGGATTGACAATGAAGTACCTACTTCACTTTGAACATGTTGGCTGCCAAGTGTCTATAAGAGACCAAGTTCTCAGGATGATCCCCACTGACAGGCTCATGAGTAAGCCCTTTCTCTGTGAGTGTGTTTGGAATATGGAATGTGATGAGATATCATTCTAATTATTTTTATTATTTACATTAGACAAAGAAAGATTATTTGGACAGTCTAATCAAATTATGATTTTTTTTTTTTTTTTTTTTTTTTTTTTTTTTTTTTTTTTTTTTTTTTTTTTTTTTTTTTTTTTTTTTTTTTTTTTTTTTTTGCGGTACTGGGGATTGAACTCAGGGGCATTCTACCTCCAAGCTATACCCCAAGCCCTATTTTTTATTCTTTATTTTGAAACCGGGTCTCACTAAGTTGCGGAGTGCCTCACTAGATAGCTGAGGCTGGCCGCGAACCCGGATCCTCCGGTCTCAGCCTTCTGAATGCTGGGATTACAAGCGTGCGCCACCATGCCTGGCTAAATTATGATTTTTTTTTATAAGGGGAAAATTTATTTCAGCCAAAGGTAGACAGGGAAGTTAGAGAACAGAAGTCTAGAACTTGATGCTAGCTTAAAGCCGAAGGCACTGCATGAGAAGAGTGTAGGCAGCTTCAAGAAACCTCTGGGAGGTGAGATCTTAACTGAAAGCAACCTACTAAAGGGGAACACAACACTATAACAACAAAGATTTGTGCTCTGCCAACACCCAATGAGATTGGAAGCAAATTCTTCCCCAGATCCAACACATACAGAAAAGTATCAATACCAGTCAACTGTGTTGAGCACAGGAAGGTGAGGAGGGAAAGGGAATAAAGCGGGAACTGGAGGAGGGCTTAATGAGTTCTGTGCGTATATATGACTCTATCACCCTGAAGTTCTTCAAGATGTATGATTATAATGCACCAATTAAAAAACAAAGAAAAACAAAAAACACCCAGCCTATTCAATACTTTGATCACTGATTCATGAGAATACAGCAAGGGAACTCAAGAGAGTGAACCAGCAGTATTGTCCTAAGAAATTGTAGGATAATAAATGGGTACTGTTTTAAAGCACTAAATTTTTGATAATTTGTTATGCATTAATAAAAATTTACATAGTGCCTCTGGATTTGTGAATGGAGGCAGAGCTGGAATTAGATATTTAATATTGTACCTGATTTGAAGAAGTCATAGATGGAGACAGAGGTTAAGAAGACATGATTAGGTGTAGATTAAATAGTTTGAGCTATATTCAATCACTGGAATTTAATATTTTTACCTATATATGTTTAAGTTCAATATGGTTCAATTAATGAAAAAATTACCACTACAATGCATGAGATTATCCAACTTTTTTCTATCATAAAAAGGTAGGTGTTCATTTTCAATGTTCAATGTTCTAAACCTTATGTTTTTGTCACAAATGGAATATCAGTATAAATTTGCAATCAAATACATAGTCAATGGAAGAACAGCATTTTTTTTTTTTTTTTTTTTTTGCGGTACTGGGGATTGAACTCAGGGGCATTCTACTTCCGAGCTACACCCCCAGCCCTATTTTTTTATTCTTTATTTTGAAACCGAGTCTCACTAAATTCCGGAGTGCCTCACTAGGTAGCTGAGGCTGGCAGCGAACCCGGATCCTCTGGTCTCAGCCTCCCGAATGCTGGGATTACAAGCGTGCGCCACCATGCCCGGCTAAATCTTTAGTTTTCTAAAGATAATAAATATCTGTTTATGCAGAAGATACTAGAAAGTGACTACAGTAACATGGGAAAGGACAGGAAGAGTTCAGCAAATCATAAATTGCCTTTAACAGAATTGAGTAGATGCAATATTTTTAAAATAATTTTCAAGCATCACTCTATTTCACTATAAAATTAAAAAATAGATATGGAAATAGCATCTCAAGTCAAGAAGCATTTCATATACTCAATAAATTGGAATTGTTAAAAGTTCATTGAATTACACAAAATGAGAGGAAATTCTACGTTGTCAAATCGGAATCGACCCATGACCCTCCATCAGGAAAAAATACTGTCAAATACACAGTTGAAATGAATAAATGGGAGGATGTGGCCTTTTTAAAGGTCAAAAAATAACAAGCAGTTCTAGACTAATTGATATTGGTGTGTTCATTGTAAATGGTGTGGTGCAGAGGAATGAATTAATGAACAGCAGCCGGGGAGAAACTTTCCAAATAGATGTGTCAAAAGCAAATGCAAGACCAGAGGGTGAGCATTGAAAGATATCTACAGGGGAAACAAGAAAAGTAAAACTTTTATGTTTTCTTAGTATTTCAGTGTTTGAAGATTCTGTGCTATATTATTCTAAAGTGCAAACCTGTTTAAGTACCCAAACTTGTTAAACTTGGAGAGATGCAAAAGAGTCAATAATTTCATGGCAGTAAAAAATTAAGGGCTATAGAATCTGTTCACCCAGGTTAGGTCCTAGCTACCTCTAAGGTTTTATAAAATTTGTTAAATCTATGAAATTTTCATGCTGTAATTTATCCTATAATACCTGATACTCAGTTTAGTGATGTGGCCAAGTGAAGGATAAAGTGGCTGATTTGGTGAAATAATTCAGTAAACAGTACCTTACTTTTATATTTTTGGAACAATACAAGGCTAAGAGAAGGAAGTCCTGTTGAGTGCCTTGGAAGAGTTTGTGGCTGTGCCTCATGGACGGTGATCACTTTATATAATTATACAGCTAGGAGCTGAGTGATGGGACTTTAGGGTTTATATGAATCCAAACTGTCTGCTTTCCAATTTGACTCTTCTTACAAGAATTAGGAAACTAAATAGGATTTTAACAATGTGGAAATGAGATAGAGGGATAGATATGATAAATCTTAAGTGAAAGGACAAGGTAACGTACTCTTGGTTTTAAAAAGAGAGTTGCACTGCTGCTATTTATATATTTAGGTCTTTGTCTGAAATGACTGTCATTCCATTAATTGAAGACTTAACCATTTTTTTGCTGACAGTATCCTAAGCACTTGAAGTTAACACAAGTATATCTAGTCATTGAAATGTCAGTTTAAGGAAACATAAATAATGCATATAGCAACTTTCTGTCTATTTAGAGATGCTGGATAGAGAGTATGTTTGAAAGGTATGATAAATTTTTATCAAGTGATTTTCAGTTCTTTAGTCCTAGAGATATTATGAGAAAATTATTGTTCTATAATATAATAAATGAAACATAATTTAACTTGGCATATGAAAGTAGAACTAATGAGCATTTTTTTCTGATTATTAAAAATATATAGTAGAGATTTTCAATATAACATTTTAACAAATTCTGAAATTGATATTTCATTTTGTTTCTATTTTTTTCAGGAGTAGCTAATAATATAAACCTAGACAAACCATACTACTCCTGTTTTAATGTCTAGGTCTGCACAGAAGTTTCTAAAAATGATCAACAACTTTTGCCTATTACAAACAAATGTGTCAAATTTAAAAGTTTCTATTTACTTGATTGAAATCATCTGTCAATGATCTAAAGTTAATTAGAAGAATGAAAATGTAATACATGTGTTAAAAAGTATTACTGTTTCTGAGATATCATTTTATTTGCAATTACTATTAAAGCTGAAGAGGAAATGGTTCACAACGTTTAGAATGCACCATAATTAATAAGAGCAACAAGTACAGGTAACATATGAGAGCTATTTTGGGCAGGGTATTTACTTAAATTGACTTATTTTTTTATAGTAACCTATGGAATAACAACAAAGTTTTACAAAATGGTTGTAATTCTATCATTTAGAATAGGATCCCAGACATGTGGATTTTTTATAGGATTCCCAGACAGTACTGATACAAACGAAAACTTAAGACCCATAACATTTTTGTGTTAAAATTAAAAATGCATCATTTTGTTGCTTTACTTCAAGACCTCTATATGAATTCTTCTGCATTCATGAAACATTTCCAATTATCATTTGTGACAAATCCATTTTGTCAACATATGCTCTAAAAAATTCCCAATCCATTGAGTATTTTAATGTTTTGTAATCTTTGCCAGGCTTTCCAGAAGAGAGCAAAATTCTCTAATCAGAAAACTCCAGAAATCTTTTTGCTTTCAGTACATATTTGTCCTAGTGATTTGAGCAAAGTTTTATATACTGCACATATTTTGAACTGATATATTAATATACAAAATATCTTTTCTTTCAAATTAGTATATGAAAATTTTAACTTTCACTCTGTAATTAAATCAAGTCAATATAGCCGGGCGTGGTGGCGCAGGCTTTTAATCCCAGTATTTGGGAGGCTGAGACCAGAGTATCCGGGTTCGCAGCCAGCCTCAGCTTCCTAGTGAGTCCCTCCACAACTTAGTGAGACCCTGTTTCAAAATAAAGAATAAAAGAAAATAGAGCTGGGGGTATAGCTCAGAGGTAGAATGCCCCTGAGTTCAATCACCAGTACTGAAAAAAAAAAAAAAAATCAAGTCAATGTATCAGAAAATGCTAAATTCCCACCTATACAAATATTAGTCAATAAAGTGAATCAATGAAGCAACAGTAGCTGCAAAATATTAAATCAACCAGCTGAAATTTTGTCTCACAGCCAGGCGTGGTGGTGCACGCTTGTAATCCCAGCATTCGGGAGGCTGAGACCGGAGGATCTGGGTTCGCGGCCAGCCTCAGCTACCTAGTGAGGTCCTCCGCAATTTAGTGAGACCTGGTTTCAAAATAAAGAATTAAAAGTAAGGCTGGGGGTGTAGCTCGGAGGTAGAATGCCCCTGAGTTCAATCCCCAGTATCACAAAAAAAAAAAAAAAAAAAAAAAAAATTGTCCCACATGTCTAATTCTAAAAGGTATGAGTCTTATAATTAGTCTACAGGTTAAGAGATCTACTGTCTTGAATTCTCACAATATCCACTATTGAACTTGTTAAATATTAAATCTTTTAATCTTTTTTTGCCCTAAACTCATACTAAAACTTCAATCTAACAATTAAAATAACGAAGCTTTTATATTTTTAGTTTTGATTGCCAAATGCAACATCTCTTCTCCCTTCTCTACCACACTCTATTTTGACACAATAAAACTTCAAGGTGAATGTGAAAAAGGCTTTAGTAGTTATTTCAGCACTTAAAAACAAATACACAATGCAAAATGTTTAAAATAATAATGGTTTTGACATTTATTTACATATATATGACACTGGTAGAAAATAAAGATATGTGCTCATTTTGATTTTAATTTTGGAAGCACCCAGAATAAAAACATATTTTGGGGGGAGGCTGAGACAGGAGGATCCGGGTTTGTGGCCAGCCTCAGCTATCTGGTGAGGCACTCCGCAACTTAGTGAGACCCTGTTTCAAAATAAAGAATAAAAAATAGGGCTGGGGGTATAGCTCGGAGGTAGAATGCACCTGGATTCCATTCCCAGTACCAAACAACTCTCCATTGTTATTTGGGATATTTAATGATGCTTGTATTTAGTTTGTATTCAATTTTAAATATTAATTATTAACATTTCTGTTTGGACAACACTTTTTTTTTCAAATATTATAGAATGCAATGTAGAATACTATGTGGTGCATGTGCCAGACAAAATTTTATAATTAAAACTTTAAAATAAATATATGTTCTTGAGAAATTTTTCATTTATTATGATTTTTAAAAGTGTTTTGAGAATGAGCCATAATATCAGAAATTCTAAGGGGAGCATCAAGAATATCGTGATAGAACCCTTCAATTTAGAGTTTAAAGCACTTGAGGTCATTACAAACTCGTAAGCTGAGTGGTAATTAACACGTTAACACCTAGGTCTTGCGTCACACCCCTGCTGAATATAGTCTATACTATGTCACTGATTTTTCTTTTTCTTCTTTTCCTTTCCCAAAGATTGTGAACAGTCATAAATTATACCCAGTGGATCTCATGAAAAACCACAGTTGCTTTTTGCATTTTTATTCTTATGCCTGTATTGGCACATTGTAATTTTATATCGAAGTGAAATTCAAAGTGTTTCATACATGCACACATCACTAGTTGTATTTCCCTCTGCATCCCATCTCAGTCTTCTTTCCTCCCTGTACGTATTAGTGAAATTGGTAGTGATACCTTCATATATGGACATAGTATTATTTGAAGTGTTTTATTTCTCAATTCCCTTTTCTCCCCTCCCTACTTCCAGTCTCAAAGCCCTCTTTCTACTGATATTTCACCTCATTTCCCTGAAGTCCTTTTTGCTTCTTATTTTCTTTCTAGATTCCACAGATGAGAGAAAAATCAGCTTTCTGAGACTAGCTGATCTAACTGAACATAATATTCCCTCATTCCATCCATTTTCCTTCAAATGACAGAAATTTTGTACTTTAAGGCTGTGTATGTAATACATTTTCCTTATTCACTCATTTCTCAATTTATACCTGTCCTGGTTTCATAGTTTGGCTATTGTGAATTGTGCTGCTATAAACATGGATATGTATTTATTGCTATGGTATACTGACATTTTATTCTTTTGGAATTTGGAAAGATAACAAGGAGTGGTAGAGCTGGATCATTTCCAATCTTCTGAGGAACCGCTATACTGATCCCCTTAGCACTGTACTAATTTGCAATCCTACCAATAGTGTATACAAGTTTCTAATTTCCCATATCTTCACCAGAATTTATTATTCTTTGTATTCTTGATGATTGCCATTTTAACTGGAGTTAGATGTAAACTTGGTGCAATTGTTATTTGCACTTCCTTGAATCCTAATGATGTTAAATATTTTCCATATATTTATTGTCCATTTGTATTTTTTTTTGAGAAGTGTTTATTCAGTTCAGTGGTACATACTTTGGAATTGTGTGTGTGTGTGTGTTACTGGGGATTGAATCCAGAAGCATTCTACCTCTGAGGTACACTCTCAGCCCTATTATTATTATTATTATTTTTGAAACAGGGTCTCACTAGTTTAATGAGAGTCTCACTACTTGCTGAGGCTGTCCTCAAGCCTGTGATTCTCCCCTTTCAGCCTCCCAAGTACTAGAATTACAGATGTGCAGCACTATTCTCAGTTGCATTGTGTTTTTAGAGTTAAGTTTTATGGGAGAAGATATTTGCCAACTATTCCTATGACACAATTGCCTTTTAAGGCAAGTTATTACTTTGGTTGGTGATATGTAATTGTGTAACCTAAACTTCAAATTTCAGAGCAAATATGTAAATGAGCTAACTTCAGTTATATATGTCCATGATTTCAGACTGTAGGTACTAAACTATCCCCAGTGGATCTGAAATAACAAATTGGCATGCATTTACTTGCACTACATTTAATACACCGCTCTAATGATTGCATGCTGCAGTCCATTTAATTATGATAGCAAACCTGTGAGATTGTTGCCATTTTTTTATTCCTTTAAAGATAATTGTGATAGTGAAATTGTTAAATGTTCATAGCCCTTTCATGAATACAATATTCATATTAAGGGTATATTCTTGTGAAGGGATTCTGAATTAAGGAGATTAATCTGTAGTAAGGCCATGTCAGTTAGACTAAATAATTATAATTAAAAGACAAAATTACATCATAGGGTGCTCATTCTGAAGGCCAATTCAGTTGTCACTGTAAGAGACTTTATTAATTATGTAGATGGTTGTCATTATTTCAGTCCTAAGTATCCAGAAAATCTGAATTTGAGTAGACTTACCTTTAACTTGACCTCTGCTCTAGGTGAGTAATTGACATGATGTGACATGATTGAATGACTTAGAAATCATTTCCTGGCCCAAGGTTACACAACTAATTATGAGATAATGTTTGCAATACTTTTTGTCTATTCATTTCTTTTGGTTGGTTTGTTAGTTTTATCTTTTAGCAAATAAGAGTCTAGGAAAGCAATTTTTGAAAAGATATGTGTCAAAAATAATTTCTTTATAAACAGAGATAAAATGTTTCATGTAAGCACTAGCAGTCCAGGCTGACAGTTCAAAGAAGGAGTCCATACTTCACATGAGAAATGTGCTGTTCCCAAAGCTTGTTCTGAAATGGTCCTAACAAGCAGCTGGTAGTAAATTCAATCCTGTCTCTGGAGAATGGGACTGGGTAAAATGAGTGGCCAGGCCCTGCTCCTTATCATTCATAAGGAACCTCTGAGCTTTGTTAGAGATTGTTATTTTAACATGTAAATCTTTGATGGACATTGTTAGTAGCTTGTACTTACAATTTTTTTCGGTGGAGAGATACCGGCGATTGAAACCTGAAGCATTCTATTTCTGAGCTACACCTCAGTCCCTTTTATTTTAGTATTATTATTTTTTTTGAAACAGTGTCTCACTAAGTTGCTGAGGATGGTCTTGAACCTTCAATCCTCTGTCTTTGCCTCCCTAGTACTGGGATTACATGAGTGTGGCACCACTTCCAGCCTAAAAGTTGTATAAATATTATAGATGATAATTCTCCAGTTGAAATTTTGTATTTCTCTATTCTATTAACTCCATGTTGAGCATATTAAATTCCCCAGAACTGACTAAAGTTGGGGTAATGGGTGCCTTAGTTGACTCTATTGCTCAATTAAATGGAAAACTTTTAAGATAATGAAACTGAATTCAGGGATTTCATTTTAAGTGCATTGTGCCTATTGCAACAAACCAGGGAGATTAAAGAGAACTGTGATTTGTTTAGAATACAGTAGAAAATAACTGAGAAATATTTTTAAAGCCTATATTTTAAGAATTGACTCTGTTCTTTTGGGTAGATACCCAGTAGAGGGATCGCTGGATCATATGGTAGGATCATTCCCATTCGTCTGAGGATCCTCCATACTGTTTTCCAAAGTGGTTGCACTAATTTGCAATCCCACCAACAATGTATTAGGGTTCCCACTTCTCCACACCCTCGCCAGCATTTGCTAAAAGTTAAAAATCAAATGCTCTCCCTAATATGTGGAAGCTAGGGAGAAAATGGGACATAAGAGGGACTCCATGTGAAGGAGAATTCTTAGGTGAACAAAAAATTTGACTTAATGGAAGGTAACGGGAGGAGGGGGGGACACCCTAATGAGCATGATGTACTTATAAGATCACATCAAAGTCAATCACTAAACTGACCAGGAGATAGGGGGAGGGTGGGTGGGAATTGGGGAAGGGTTAATGAGAAATATGTGCATGGATGTCTTTACCTG
>PVLC010013075.1:6514-18436 GCA_004027655.1 Graphiurus murinus | reverse complement strand
AAAAAAGAAAACATAATTATTATGCATTAAAAGCTGACAGCTAGCATTAGTCCAAGGGGGAAAAAAAAAAAAAAAAGAATTGACTCTGCATTATAGGTATTACCTCTACATTTATTTTTGTTCAATATAGACATATTTTTAATATACAAGGTTTTCATTAGTCTGCATTTGCTGTTAGTGAATAGTAAAAGAGCTCTAAATCACAAAGGATGCATTTTTAAATCTTTAAACAGATTCCTGTCATTATTTTCAAAGCAATTTAAAAGTTTGTTTTCTTTCTCCTAGTGGATGTTCAAGAAGAAAGATATTTTAAAATTAAAATTATTTGTGCAAAATAATGGTTTTCACTGCGACACTTTTACATATGCATATAACATGCTTTGACTATATCCACCTTCCCTATTACTTTCTCTCACCACCTCACTTCCCTAAAAATGATATCAGCCCATCCTTTTTAAATTGCTGAAATAATATTCCACTATGTGCATATAACAATTTTTTTCATTCACCCATTTATGGGCATCTAGACTGATTGTTGCCACAATAAACATGGATATATAAGTGTCTCTATTGTACACTAACTTTAAATACTTGAGGTATATACTCAGAAGTGATATACCTGGATCGAATAGTAATTCAATTTTTAGTCGTCTAAGGAAACTTCATTCTGATTTTTACAGTTGCTAAACTAATTTACCTTCAAAAGAACAGTGTAGATTATTTTTTCTGCTATATCCTTGCCAACATTTGTTATTTTTTGTTTTTTTGACAATAGTCATTCTGAATGGACTGTGACTAAATCTCAATGTAGTTTTGATTAGTATTAATGTGATGGCTAAAGATGTTGAACATCTTTTCATGTATCAATTGGAGATTTGTACTCTTTTTTTGAGAAATGTCTTTTCAGCCCATTTTCCCATTTATTGATTGATTTGTTCTTTAATAGCTTTTTAAAAAATTCTTCTTTACTTATTCTGGATATTAATCTATCAGAATAAAGCTGAACAATATTTCTCTCCCATTTTGTGGGATGTCTCTTTTTGTTTGCTCCTTTTGCTATGTGGAAACTTTAATTTGATGTAATCCTATTTGTCAATACTTGCTATTATTTCCTGAGTTGTTGGAGTCCTGCTCAGGAAATTGTTGCCTGAACAGTTTCTTGACATGTTTCCCATATGTTTTCTTCTACTAGTTTCAAAGATTCGAGTCTTGTACCTTTGATCCATGTTGAATTGATTTTTGTACAGGGTGAGAGGAAAGGACTAGTTTCAGTCTTCTCTAGGTGGATATCCAGTTTTCCTAGTACCATTTGTTAAAGAGTCTTTTTTCCCCAAATGTGTTTTTGACTTCTTGGTGCTAGATGTGTGAGTTTATTCCTGGGTTTTCTTTTCTATCCCTTTATCTTACATATCTATTTTTATGGCAATATCAGGATTGTTTGGGTTACAATAGCTCTATAGTATATTTTGAAATGAAATATGCTGATTCATGCCTTAAACACTGCTGTTTTACTCAGTTTGTTTTGGTTCTTCAGGGTCTTTTGTCCTTTCTCCCAAATAAATTTTAGAATAGTTTTCTTTTTCTAGTTATTTGAAAAATGCCATTAGTATTTAGATGAGGGTTGCATTGAATTTGTTGTTTTTTTGTTAGTATGGCCATTTTAACAATATTTATTCTCCTGAACAATGAACATGAGAAAATTTTTTCATTTTCTGATATCTTTCATTTCTTTTGTGTTCTATAAATTTCACTGTAGAGGTTGTCCATTTCCTTGCTTCAGTTTATTTCTAGTGATTTTGTTTGTTTGAGGCCATTATGAATAGAATCATTCGATTGATTTCCTCCTCAGTGACTTCTTTATTGACATACAAAGTTATTGATTTTTGTCTGCTGATTTTATATCCTAATATTTTGATAAACTTTAATTTTTTATTTTTATAATTTTATTGGTGCATTATAGTCTCACAACATTATGTAGTTCATGGTGATGGTGACATTTATCCACACACACTTGGTGGGCTTTCCCCCAGCTCTCTTCTAATTCCCCTTCCGCTTCCCCTTCCCCATGCAGGGTTTTGAGGTTGACATTAGTATTCCCACATATGTACATAATATTAATGGAAGTGATTCCTTTATTGATCCTCCTTCTCCTTCCTCTGTACCACCTCCCTGACTCCACTGGAGTTTCTCCTCCATTAACAAAAGTCCTTCTGGTACCCTGATTATTTTCTAGCTTTCACATATTAGAAAAAACATATGACTCTTTGCTTTCTGTGACTGGCTAATTTCACTTTACATAAAGTTCTCCAGGTTCTTCCATTTTCCTGAAAATGAATAATTTTTCTCATCTTTATTGCTGAGCATAATTTCATTGTGTTTATATCCCATAATTTTGTGATCCATTCATCTGTTGATGGACTCTTAGGTTGGTTCCATAATTTGGCTATTATGAATTGTAATGCTTTAAATGTGCGTATGCATCTATTAATAAAATATTCTGATTTCAGTCCCTTTGGAAAGATATCCAGGCATGGCATGGCTGGGTCATACAGTCGATCAATTTTAAGAGACTTCTGGTGGACTATTTAGGGCTATCTAGGTATAAAATCATATAATCTGCAAATAGAAATAATTTAACTTCCTCCTTTCCTATTGGTATCCCTTTGATTTCTTTCTCAGGTCTGATTGTTCTGGCTAAGGTGTCCAGTACTATGGTGAGAATGGATACGTTTATATTCCTTCTGATTTTAAAGAAACTACTTTCAGTCTAATATTGGCTTGAGATTGTCATATATAACTTGTGTTATATTAAGAAATAATCCTTTGATACCTTCTTTGTTTTTTTTTTTTCATGGAGGAATATTGAATTTTTATTGAGGGCTTTTTATGTACCTATTGAGAATGACCACATGATTTTTAATATTAATTCTAATGATGTGGTGTCTTACCTTTTTTGATTTGCATTTCTGGAATAAAAATACCTTGATCATAGTATATGATCTTTTTACCATGATGTTGGATTAGACTTACAAGTATTTTACTGAGGATTTTGTGCCTATGCTCATCAAGGATATTGGTCTATTGCCTCCTCCTCCTCCTCCTCCTTCTTCTTCTTTTGTTGTTTTTGTATCCTTATTGGGTTTTGGTACCAGGGAAATACTGGCTTTGCAGAATGAGTTTTTAAAAATTCCTTTCTTTTCCACTCTGTGGAATAGTTTGAGGAGCACTGGTATTAGATTTTCTTTAAAAGTCTGGGAAAATTCAGCAATGAGTCCATCTAGTCCAATGCTCTCCTTTCTGGGACATTTTTTTTTATTATAGTTTCAAAATCATTGCTTGTTATTTATCTGTTTGTGTTTTTTGTATCAATTCAGTTCAATTTTAGAGTTATACATATCTAGAAATTTGTCCACTTCTCAATTTTCTAGTATATCAAAATATTTTTTTAAAGATCCCCTAATCATCCTCTGGATTTCAGTGGTGTCTGTTTTATGATCATCTTCTTTTGTAACTATGTTTTATATACACCTAATCTGACATCTGTAATTTCATGTTATTAATTTGAGCAGAATATTTGACTTCTTAAAAGCAACACAGAAGAATTTAATAATATAATTAGTGTTCATTATTGAAGAAAATGACGACTTAGTATCAACAATATGCTTTCTATATTTTCTTTATTAATTTGACTCACTTCCAAGACCTAAGATTAGGTCTTTAATATGAACAAAATAACAAAAGTCATAGAATTATCCTATATCCCACCTTGAGTGAAGGACTGGAGAGAAAAACCATGATCTCTCTATCTTAGCTTTGTTTGGCTGTGGTGAAGGAGTTTTCCATTTAGTGTGGGATCTGGAGCCAGACCCTTAACTTTCTCAAGCCTTAATTCTTGTTATAGTGAATTCTAGATTTTCTTAACTCTTTTTATAGTGAATGTTGGACTAGATAAAGATTTGTGATCCTTTCTTCTTGACAATATTTTCTTAAAGAAAATCAACACTATGGTAAAAAAAAATAACAGCTAAATTTGTTACAATTTTATTACCTTGGATTTATATTTTTTAAAATTGTTTTCATGAAGAATTATGTAGCAGACACCATGCTTAATTGCTATGTATGAAATTATTTTTGAAAAAAAATCAGTTAAAATTCAACAATAGTAATTAATGTGAAGTGGTCAATTAGCATTCTAATTCTGGCTATTTTCTAACTCTTCTATCTCTTTCATAATTAAGAGAGACAAAATATGTAAAAAAAAAAAAAAAGAATAGTGTGAACATGGTGAACATGTAAAACAAATCTATAGAACATGATTATTCAGAAAATAATGCCCTGCTAAGTAATCATTTAAAAGTTATAGATGCATTTTTTTCTTGTCTAGTTTTGATTCACAAAGGATAACAGTCATAGAACTGAATGCTAAGTTGTTGAGATCTATTTCATTTTTCCTCTCTGCTTCTTTTCTCTTACTTTCTGTTTCTTCTCTCCCTTTCTCTCTCTCTCTCTCTCTCTCTCTCTCTCTCTCTCTCTCTCTCTCTCTCTCTCTCTCTCTCTCTCTCGCACACACACACACACACACACACACAAAAAAAAAAAACAGGCCGGGCGTGGTGGCGCACGCACGCTTGTAATCCCAGCATTCGGGAGGCTGAGACCAGAGGATCCGGGTTCGCGGCCAGCCTCAGCTACCTAGTGAGGCACTCCGCAACTTAGTGAGACTCGGTTTCAAAAAATAAAGAATAAAAAATAGGGCTGGGGGTATAGCTCGGAGGTAGAATGCCCCTGAGTTCAATCCCCAGTACCGCAAAAAAAAAAAAAAAAAAAAACAACCTTGAATATATATGTTTCTAACATGTTAACTGTAAGCACCACAAAATACTAATAAGCCACTTTCATTTCTTCAATTTCTATTTAAGTATTTAAAAATATTAGAAGCATGCATGTGAATTATTTCCATGCAAAATCTAAGGCTGTATAGATAAAGTATTGTTTTTAGAGGCTGCTGTCAGTCTGAATTTCTTTAGAAAAATGCATTGCTGAACATTATCACACACACACACACACACACACACACACACACACAAAATGTAATTCAAAGATTTATATATTTGTATTGTTAAGTTTTTAAAGTAAAAAGACTCAGGAAAGAAACAACTTTGAGTGATGCAACATCAGATAGGTAACAAAAATAAGTGACTCTTCTGCAACTTTTACAAGAAATCAAAGTGATGAGAATTTTCTCTAACCTACTGAGCTTTATGAACATTTAAAAACTTTCTTAAATTTGGAACATTTGAGGAAGCAGCGCTACCTTTATTTTATGAACTGGAATTGTCTAATACAGGTCTGTTGCCCCTGCCTGTGCTTTTTGAAGAAACAAAGAAAGCTTATTCATCAGAAGGAATTCAAACCAGAAAATTTCTCAGGGAGCTACTTAAACTAGTCTTTCGTAAGGTTCAGTTCACAATTCATATTGTATAAAATATTCAATTTAAAACCTACACTACACAAAGATATATGACACATCTGAAAAGAGAATAAAATATTTCACTGTACTAGAGAAAAATAAAATTTAATAAACTAAATATCATTTGTGTCACTATCTCATTTTATATGATATAAAATATAATTTGTTCTGATTTGATTTTCTTTTTTTGATTGCTTTGGATATTTTTACAATAGGATTATTTTCTTCCATTTATCACATATTTGATGCAAAAACATTAATACAAATAATTTCAATTTCAAAAAATAATTGCATACACATATTTAGAAAGGAAAACATTTTTGGTAGAATGGGAGGAAAAGTATAATATATTAGTTTTAAATAATTTTTTTTTATTTTTGTTCTTGTTCATTATGGAAATCTGGTCATTAAAATGATTTCTATTGAATTCTAAAGAAGAATATGAATAAACTGTGTAAGTAGAATAGGTAGGAAATATTTTTGTCTTACAGAGCAGGTAACACAAGGGTCAATTCTTGAAGGCAGGAGTAATTTTTAATGTTGTTGAATATGTGTAATAGATTTCAGAGAGTACACAATATATGTCTTTTAACTTGAGACTTATGTGCTCCAGAGTAGAAAACATAGAGAAACATTTCTTTAAATTAGAAAAGGGTGGTTTTCATTTTGCATATGATTTTGCTTAAACTATGTCTTTCTAACTAATATGTACTGCCTTTACACATTTCTTTGGGTAAAAGTGCACTTGAATCCTTGAACTCTAACACTATAACCGTTTTTAAAATGAAATTGCTCTTAAAATTCCTGTCTTGTGAATTTTAACTTTAATAGCCAATGTGTTGACATGTTAGCTATAGTTCCATGAAAAAAAAAAAAAAAGGTTATTAAATGCTTGTGTATGCCGGGCGTGGTGGCGCATGCTTGTAATCCCAGCATTTAGGAGGCTGAGACCGGAGGATCCGGGTTCGCGGCCAGCCTCAGCTACCTAGTGAGGCACTCCGCAACTTAGTGAGACTCGGTTTCAAAAATAAAGAATAAAAAATAGGGCTGGGGGTATAGCTCGGAGGTAGAAGGCCCCTGAGTTCAATCCCCAGTACCATAAAAAAAAAAAAAAAAATTGTGTATATTATGGCTAAGTACTTAAGTATTTCAGTCAATACATCTCAGAGTATATTATAGATGAACCAAGTCATTTATCAGGAATAATATTTTGTTGGATGCCACTTGGTATTCAGCATATGGAAAGTGGATTTTCTTGGTAATTAAATCTATATGTCAAATGGACTTTTTACAATATGAATATAGGATGATTAATATAAAGAAATTGGGATTTACTATGTCCATGCTCTATGTAAGTATTTCTGACCCCAACAGGTAAACAATGGCTTATGTTTATTATTTACAAGTCAAATAAATAACCACTTATTAAAACCTATTTTAGATGGAAGCCACAAATTGTCCCTAGAATTCTTAGTGGCCTAATCTCTTTAGTGCCTGGAAAGCACTTTTGAACTGTAACCATGTTACTTGACCCACTTACTCTCAACTAATCATGATCCCCTAAACATTTCATACTTGAAAACAGGCCCAATGTTGCAGCATCAGATGTAACACGGAATACTGCATACCCATGACTGCTAATCCTGGGATGTCACTAAACTTCTTTATATTTCTTACCCTGAAGGTCACTGTCTACACCTGGATATAATAATAGCATATGCCAAGGTAGTTATGTCACTATAGTTTTACCTACTTCTACAATAGGTTTATTTTGCCATTTATTATAATTTTCACTGACTTTTCTTAGCAACATCTTCAGTTTTCAGGTCTTATGATTCAGTTTATTGTATAAGTTTTTTTTTTAATTTGGGGAGATACTGAAGATTGAATTCAGGGCTGGCCTACACTAAGCTAACTTCATCCAGACTTTTCTTTTTTAATTTTGAGACAGAGGAATACTAAGTTATTGTGCCCTGGCCTCAAATTTGCAATTTGTCTGCCTCAGCTTACCATGTCACTGGGAATATAGGACTGCATCACCTTGCCCAGAATGTTATCTAGATCTAATGTAAATAATGAACAAAAACAAACACATAGACCAATGGAGCAGAATAGAAGACTCAGAAGAAAACCCACACACTCACTAGTATTTCTAGTTTTCTGAGAGTTGTGAAAATAAATGATTGTTAATTTTTTTAAAATATTTTTTCTTTTTTTTTAAATTTTTATTGTAGTAATTCGTGCAATATAGCATACATCTTTGTTAAGTACAGATTGTTAACAACATATTTGCACACAATTCTCATTTGACCCCTTCCCCGATTCCCTCCCCATTCCCTCCCCCTCCCTCCCCCTAAGGTTCACTTAAGGTAATTGCATGGTCTTTAATTTAAAAATAAGTTAATGCAGTTGATTGCATTGATCCATCGTTTAATGTTTTGCCATATTTTTTCTAGATTAAACCCAAAAGAGTGAAGATAATATGTGCTAGTAAGGATGTGCTAGTAAGGGAATGTACATTAGGAAAAATTGTATAAAGTTCCTCAGTTAAGAATATAGCCAATATAAGATCCAGCAATTTCATTCCTGAGTATATATCCAGAGGAAGTGAATTCAGTAAGTTAAAGAGATATTTGCACTCCAGTGTTTATTGCAGCACTATTCATAGGAGCCATGAAATGGAAACAAAGTGCCCATCAACTGATGAATGGATAAAGAAAATATGGTATATCTACACATTGGAATACTATTCAGCCATATAAAAATGAAGTCTTATAATTTATGAGAATATAGATAGAAATAGAAATCATTATGTGAAATAATATAATCATACTTTATTGTTGTGTTATTTATTCATTAAATTTTATTGAAGATTTTATGTTTTTATTCTAAAGGGACATAATTCTCTAGTTTTTGTGTCTCAGAATGTTTTTGTCTAGTCTAAGTATCAAGGTCATGCTGACCTCTTTTCTTGTTTTCTGTTATCTGGAGGACTTTTAAGGAATGTATATTTTTTTCTTGTTTAAAATTTTCCAAAATTCACCACGAAAAACATCTATATCTAGGATCTTCATTATATTATTTTAATATAAATATAATTCCTTATATTAAATATATGAAAATTTAGGTTGTAAATCTCTTTATTTCGCTTTTGTAGCTTGTGACTATCAAGAAATTTATTCATTTAAATTGTGAAGTTTACTACTTAAAATTTCTTAATGTTTCCTTTTGAGCATTTAATATATGTGGAATTATAGTGATATTCCATTTCATATTCCTTGCATAATAATCTGGATTCTTGTCTGTTTGGCTAGAATTATATCAATTTTAGTATAAAATAGTGAGGCTTCATTATAAGATATAGTGCCTCGGGAAGAAAATGATTTCCTCTTTTGTATATCTCTCATAGGGTTAATATTTCTCTTGCATTAAAAACAGATGCTGAAGTGAAACTACTATCTTGAAGAAGCCTTATCTTTATGTTTTACCACCATCTATTCCAAGATCATCCAGGTCCATGAGCCCACTTTCTCTTTTATACAAGGAGAATTGATAATTAATTTATCAAATATATACTCTGTATGACTCAAATTAGATTGCTAATTTATCATATCTTTGAATGGATTATGGTTTTCTAGTAGTGAGTAAAAATACAATAAATACCACGAATCCTTTATTCCCTGAGAGAAATAAAAATAAATTAAATAGAAAATAATAACAAAGTCAAATCTTCTATAAACATCATGCAGATTTTAAAATAAATTTGAAGACATGCATGGTGGTACACACCTGTAATCCCAGTACATAAGAGGAGGAGTCAAGAGGAAGATCTCAGGATTGAGGACAGCATTAGCAATGTAGTGAGACTCTCAACAACTTAATAAATTCCTGTTTCAAAATAAAGTATAAAAAAGACTGGAGGTATAGGTCTGAGGTAGAATGTCCCTGGGTTCATTCCCCAAGACCAAAATAAATACATACATAAATAAATATATGTGTACTTAGACATATATAGACTCTAATTAAAATTATATACAATCTGTAATACTAAAAACTATTCTACAGCACATATAGGTATAAATCTATGCCGAATAGGAGCAGTATAATAAGTTAATCATCGATATAGCCTATGTGAATTTGGCACATGAGAAGATAAAATTTGTGCCATTCTCCAATGGACTCCCTTTATTGATTAGTAATTAAAATATTATGCATTAAATTAATTACATATTAAAAATGGCATATATAGTACAAATATTTAGACCTATTTGTCACATTTTATACTCATCATTCTTGTATGTCAAAATTGTAACATTGGAGATGTTATTTTTCTTTAGAAGCATTATGCCTAATTCATGAATTCTTTAACATCTCCTCACTGTTTATTTGGTCTGAAAATGAATATGGTATAAATAATTTAGAATGTGTGTTTAATTAACAGTATGAAACTAATAAATGGGCTAATTGATACCTTAATGTTATTTCCTCTTGAACTGCTACTAAGCATACATATACCAGTTTCACCTCTCTTGCTTCTCATTTTAATTATTGTGGCCTTGCATCTACTCTTGCCAGTAAGAAAATAAGGTATGCAGCTATACTATAGCTATGTTGTATGCCATATCAATTCCTGGTGGTTGACAAGAGAATAACCAGTTAATCTCTTATTTGTGTGTAACAGTGAGTTATATTATCTATAGTGTTTTTTCAACTGCTTCGTTGTAATGCATATGGCCTTTAGCCCTGAAAACAAGTGTTCTTTTGCGATCCTGTAAATTTGGTGACTTCCAAATTTGGTGTTTTCCAAGTGGGTTGGAGAACATTTTTTTTTATACTATGAGTATCAGTAGGACCTGGGACTCTGCCCAGAAACAGTAAAGGAAAGAAATAATAATATCGGAAGCTGGTAAAATACTGTTTTCATATATCATTTAATTTAATATTTATAAAACCTATGCAAGCTGGGTAGAGTGGCACATGCACATGCCTATAATCCCAGTACTTGGGAGGCTGAGACAGGAGGATCACAGGTTTGAGGCCAGCCTCATCAATTTAATAAGACCCTCAGGAACTTAGTGAGATCCTGTTTCAAAATAAAAACTAATTAGGGCTGGGGTGTAGCTTCAAAGTAAAATGCCCCTGGGTTCTATCACAAGTACCAAACAAATGTTGTGCAATATGGGTTTTAGTGTCTTTATTTAGTGATGGTAACTTAGACTTATAGATATTAAATTAGTATTTTTAGGTTCTACATCTAAACAAAGTAGGATTCAATCAAAGAATACCAGAGCCAGGAGTGATGGAGCATGTTTGTATTCCCAGCATTTGGGAGGCTGAGACTGGAGGATCCAGGTTCATGACCAGCCTCATCTGCTTAGTGAGGCCCTCCACAACTTAGTGAGACCATGTTTCAAAATAAAGAATAAAAAAGTAGGGTTGGGGCTCTAGCTTGGAGGTAGAATGCCCCCAGGTTCCATCCCCAGTACCGCAGGGAAAAACAATACCTGCCTCCAAAATAGATACTGATTTTACCATAGGTTTAGACTCAAGGCCAAAAATTGATCTTATTAATCTTTAAAAGACTAATGTGAATGCTATGTTTAGGAAATACTGGGAGATAAAATATTAGAAAGTGGAGAGGATTATAATTCTTTCCCATAATTCAGCCAAGGAATTTTTTGCACCAAATCTTAAAGAAGATGATTTATTAATAATTCTACTTGTTTATTTTGTTAATTGTAAAGCAACAAACATATGGTAGTTACTTTACATTTACTGTTTGTTCAATCACATTTTTCAGATCTTTTAAATAGTTAGCAAACTTTATTAATGCTTCAAGTGATGAAGATATTAAAACTCAGAAGGAACAAAACAAAATAGAAACAATAACAAAAATCTGAAAAACAATGTATAGTATTTTTAGTATCTGAGATTCAAACCTTTAACTACCAAAATCTGAAGAGCTTCTCAACACATAGTGGCTAAAATCCATTACCAAACATCACAGATGGCAAGATGTTTTTGAATCTTGGTAACTGGGAGAGTGATATATATTAGATGAAAGTTTAAGTCTGTTTTGAGACTTCAGAAATCATTTCTCTAATTCCTAAATTTTTTTACAGTGGTTTCTAAGATGCGCTTCCTATTTTGGAATTCCTACCAAGAAAGAGTCCAAATGGTGACTGACAGTCCTGCATTGAAAATCATATGTTAGGATCTACTTAACCTTTGATAAAGTATAGGGAAATTGAAGTTTTTTTTTTTTTAATTTTTTTTTATTGTAGTAATTCGTGCAATATAACATACATCCTTGTTAAGTACGGGTTGTTAACAACATATTTGCACATAGTTCTCATTTGACCCTTTCCCCAATTCCCACCCCAATCCCCTCCCCTTCCCTCCCCCTCAGGTTCACTTCGGTGAGTGACCTTGATATGATTGTGTAATTACAT
>PVLC010013074.1:0-42693 GCA_004027655.1 Graphiurus murinus | reverse complement strand
TCTGGATCTTCTATTCTGCTCCATTGGTCTGTGTGTCTGTTTCTGTGCCAATACCATGCTGTTTTTATTACTGTGGCTTTGTAGTAAAGTTTGAAGTCAGGTATTGTGATACCTCCTGCATGGTTCTTGTTACTAAGAACTACTTTGGCTATCCTAGGCTTTTTGTTGTTCCAAATGAATTTAAGGACTGATTTTTCTACGTCTGTGAGGAGTGACCTTGGTAATTTCATAGGTATTGCATTGAATTTGTAGATTACTTTTGGGATGATGGCCATTTTGATGATATTGATTCTGCCTATCCAAGAGCATGGTAGATTTTTCCATTTTCTAAGGTCTTCGTCGATTTCTTTCTTCAGCTTTTTGTAATTTTCCTTATAGAGGTCTTTTACCTCTTTGGTTAGGTTTATCCCTAAGTATTTTATTTTTCGGGATGCTATTGTGAGTGGAATTGTTTTCTGAATTTCTTTTTCAGTGGTTTTATGGTTGGTGTAGAGGAAAGCTCCCGATTTTTTAAGATTGATTTTGTATCCAGACACTGCTGAATTTGTTGATCAGTTCTATAAGTTTTTTGCCTGACTTTGTTGGGTCTTCTAGGTATAATATCATGTCATCTGCAAAGAGGGATAGTTTTAGCTCTTCTTTTCCTATTTTTACCCCTTTGATTTCTTTCTCTTGCCTTATTGCTCTGGCTAGAGTCTCAAGTACTATGTTGAACAGAAGAGGTGATAATGGACATCCTTGTCTTGTTCCTGTTTTTAGTGGGAACTCTTGCAGTTTTTCTCCATTTAATATGATATTGGCTGTAGGTCTATTGTATATTGCTTCTATGATTTTGAGGTATGTTCCTTCTATTCCGATTCTCTGCAGTACTTTTAGCATGAATGGGTGTTGGATCTTGTCAAATGCTTTTTCTGCATCAATTGAGATGATCATGTGATTTTTGTCTTTGAGTTTGTTTATGTGGTGAATTACATGGGTTGTTTTTTATATGTTAAACCAGCCTTGCATTCCTGGGATGAACCCGACTTGGTCATGGTGGATAATTTTCTTGATGTGGTTTTGAATGCGCATTGCTAGTATTTTTTTAATCAGTTTTGCATCACTCCTGTGTTCTAAGGCCTCTGGTTGGATTGTAAATATATACCTTCAAACTCCTTAGTGTCATAAAATGCTAGCCAGAAAGATTGTGTGGGGATGACCCTAGACATTATAAAATCTTTACTCAAACATCTTAGCTAAGCAAAAATTTACTGATATTTATGTATTGTCCTAACTTCCAATTTGTAGTAGGCCAGCAAACCCTTACAATGGACATTATATCATCTTGATGATACCATAGCTTCTGTTCTTAGGGTTCTTGTCAGTCCTATACTGAGACATATGTCTGGCACTCCTCTTTCCAATTAATTCTCTAAATGTGACAAGCCAGGCCTGAGATGGGGAGCATCTTTTATGAACTGTGAGATCCTCAAAGGCAGGCAGCAAACAATATTCATTAATTTACCCCTAACTTGTCTCTCCCACTTTGTTGCCTGATTCATCTTGCTTTTTGATTAGCTTTTTGGTTTGCTTCTGTTCTCTCTCTTCTTTTCTATCTCTGATTACCATTTACCATGCTAACTGCCTACCAGGTTAAAGTAAATAACAGTTGTAATAATCACAATCATGATACAGTTCCTTGGTCTATTGTTTTATGCACCATCCTCACCTAGGCATAGTACTGCCACTACTAAGTAAAAGAGTGGAGAGTACTGAGGAGCAAATCAGCCCCTCTGATTCAAAACCTGATCTGAGCACCTTGTATAAAGTCATTACATTCTTTGAGCTTCAATATTCTCATCTGTAAAAACAAGGTTAGTAAATGTAAATCTAGCTCACTAGGAGATCAAAGAGCTCCACACGGAATGCTCAGCACAGAACTGGATATGTGCTTACAGTCTAAGATGTTTCTTGTTGCTATTAAGGGAGTGATAGGACAGCACCCAGAATATGGTTTGTGTCTACATCATTGTTATCTATTGTATTTTTCAAAAGACAAAAGCACTAGGGACTAGTTTTTTACACATAGATTTGTAGGACTTTGGGGACTCTTCAAATCATGGGTAAAGCATAGGAAGAGATAACCCATTATAGTAAGACCCAGAAGTCCAAAGCCCTAATGTTTCTGACTGACCAGTTCTTTTAGTTTACAGTATTTTAGTTTCTAATTAGGTTTCCTATGATGTCATAGTAAATACACCTTTGCTGTGTGCTATACTTTTTTTTTCAGCATGGATTTTTTATACATTTCTTGAGTACAATAGGGTTACATAGACATTTAGGACATATCAATCATTGTCAGATCACAAATATGTGTGCTATACTTCTACCTGTGTGAACTGCATTAAAAATAAGTGTGTACTGCAATTTCAAAATCTGAGTGCTCAAGAATCTAGAATTCTTATATACATTGATCTAATGAAATTCACTAAATATCCTAAAGCTCTATGGAGGCAACATGATAAATATTCCCTGTTTGAATTAATGAAGACCAGAGTCTTGTTGCAAAGATCTCTCAGTAGCACATTGTTCATTGACATCTATTTCTTGTGTATCTTTTATGCACACAGGTTTATTTCAATTCCTGGAAATATCATAATCATTAAGACTAAATTCCAGCCCTCATTGAGCCTACATTGTAGTAGAGGGAAAGATAGAATTAAAAACAAAGAAAACCTACAAAAAAGCATCAACTTAACATATACCACATCAAGTAGTGATACATGCTTTGGAGAAAAAGCAGTGTATAGGAGAAAAAGGAGCAATATGGAGGAACTGTTGATAGTTTAACGTAGAACGGTCATTGAAGGCCTCTTTAATAAAGCGTATGAGCAGTGAGGTAAAAGAGTAAGTGATACACATACAGAAGGAAGAGCATTGCAGGCAGAGGGAGGAGCAAGTGCTAAGCTTGAGAAAATGGAATGCTTGGAGTTCTCCAGGAACATTGAGGAGGCCAGTGGTACAAGGGGAAGATGTGTGGATAAATAGCCATGAGCATTCAGGATTAGCCCTTGGCCAGATGGTGTAGGATTTTGTAGGCACAATAAGTATTTGGTTTTCATATCCCTTAAGTCGGAAACCATTAAAGGGGGTAGAAGAGAGGAATTTAGTGGTCTGACATGCATTACTCTAAAAACATAGTTCAACATATTCTATAGAATGGGAAGAGCAAAATCTGTAATGAAGTTATTGTTATAATCTAAGTGAAAGTTGATAATGAATTTGTTCAGGGATGATGCAAATGGTGAGTAGTAGGTGGTTCATGGATTTTCCCTTGAAGATAAAGCTGTAAAGATTTGCTCAGGGTCTAGTAGTAAGGTGTGAGAAAAACAAATAAATCACAGATGACTCCAAAATGCTTGACTCATGCCTCTAGATTGTTAGAGTTGCCATTAACAAAGATGAGAAAGACTAGAGGGGATGCTGGGAATGGGAGAGTTAAGATTTTGTTACTGTAGTCAGAAAGCTCAGACATAGTGGTTTTCAAACTAGAAGTACATTAGAATCATATGGAAGATTTATTAAAATACAGATTGCTGAATCTAACCACTTTGGCTGATCTTTGTTTTGCTTTGTTCTGCCCCCCCCCCAGTGATTTTGACTCAGTGAATCTGGAAAGAGGACCCTTTAGTTTAAATTTCTAACAAGTTTCCAGGTGATGTGGATGCTATAGGTCTCTGAACAATACCTGGAGAAGGACTGTTGTAGTATTGACAGTGTATGGAAGATGAGGCTGAAGTAAAGAAGCTCCAGGTCATTAGAACAGAGGACTTAAAAACATAGGTGCTGGGTGCTGGGTACTTCTGTGCTTAGACTTCTGGAGTGCCCTCTTGGCTGTACTTCCTTCCATTGTATGGGAACATTGCTGTGTATTAGTCCATGCCTACATGATTACAGACAGCTTTTGAGTTTTAACCTTCATATTCTGTGAAAGGCAACACAGATGATCCAAGACTTGCAATGGAGCTATAGAAATTGAGAATATCATAAACTGAGTATGTGAAGCCGGGCGTGGTGGCGCACGCTTGTAATCCCAGCATTCGGGAGGCTGAGACCGGAGGATCCGGGTTCGCGGCCAGCCTCAGCTACCTAGTGAGGCACTCCGCAACTTAGTGAGACCCTGTTTCAAAATAAAGAATAAAAAATAGGGGTGGGGGTGTAGCTCGGAGGTAGAATGCCCCTGAGTTCAATCCCCAGTACCGCAAAATAAATAAATAAATAAATAAATAAATAAATAAATAAATAAATAAACTGAGTATGTGTTTAGGGGTGGAAGGGTATATCTCTCTGGTAGAGTATTTGCTTAGCATACATGGGAAGCTGGGTTGAATCCCTATCACTGAAAAAAGAGGGTGCATTTAATGTATTTAACCTACTTAACATAGTAGTTCAGAAGCACTGTACTGTAGAGTATTGATTATTTTCCCTTGAAGTTTTGGTGACTTAACTGGGAGCCACAGCTCACTGTCATTGTCCAACATTACCAGAGAGTATCATGTCACATAATGCTATCCCACAAAAAGATAAAAACTCAAAACTCTTAAGAACAGATATGTTAAATTCACATCACTTTTGTACCATCATAAAGTTGAAGAATCATAAATCAAACCACACCATATCAGGGACTATCTGTGTCCTCAATATAGGCACATTTCCAATTCATCACAATTGGAACATCAAGAGTTAACTTGGGCATCCTCATTTGCTCTCCCTTCTGGTTAAATCAAATTTATCTAGATAGAGCACACACCAACCTACCCATTACCCATTTCTTATGGGAAGGAATATGCTTAAGAAATTAATTTGGCTTTCAAATTTACATTTAAGAATTGTATTTGTGTTTTTGATCCCATGTATTGCTTAATCTCTCTTTGCCCTTAGTAAAATGACACTAACAATGCCTTACTGAACACTTCTACAGGAGAAATTAAAGAACCTAGCTAAAACAGTGGCTGAGACATAGTAAACACTGTAAAAGTATTAGTTATTAGTAACTATTTTTACAGCCCACTAATATGTATAGGCTTAAAGTTTAAAAGAATACTCTTTTAGATGACTAAGGAAACATCTAACATCATGTGCCTGCCTTTTTACCATCCAATACACACAAAATTAGTAAATTAAACTTCTTCAGAGGCAAATTTAGTAAGTACTTTTCTTTTGAAAGGAGGATGAAATAGGTCCATCTAAAAAAAAAACTAATATGTTCTTTTAAAATGTAATTGTATGTCTTTTGGGGAAACAAGGTATGATCTCTTGAAAATCCAGCTATAAAAGAAAAATTCTCCTGAGATGATGTTTTATTCATTGGCTTAGTGTCTTGCATTTAATGTATTCTCCAATATTATTTGTTTAAAGTGAATGGAAACCTTAACAGAAGCATTTTCAAGGAGACCAAGAGATTTTTATAGATAATAAATTAATAATTTTATAATTTACAAAGAATTTCACATTCCTTTATGTCTTTCAAATATATAACCTGAGATGTGTTACATAGAATGCTAAGCTGATAAATAAAAGTATGAAATTCTTGGAGGGTCAAGTGTATAGTGTAGCTATTAAAATTTGTAAAAACATATAACCCCAAATCACAATGGTTTAAATGCAATATAATTGTAGTGATCAACCATAGAATAGTCCTAGGTGTGCTTCCAGGTGTGGAATGAACATTATCTGCTCCATGCAGTCCTTCTGGGGCCCCAGAGGAGAGTAGGTCTGCCATCTTCAAACTTAGTTTCCACAGTCATTCTGATTATCACTATTTTAGCTCCCTAAAGAGGAGAAAGAGAATAGAGGGTGAGGAGCAGAAATGTCACACATAGCCCACAATTTACCTTTCATCTTCAGAACCAATGTGTTATCAAGTCTCACTTCTCTGCAAGGAAGGCAGGGATATATGGCCCAGTTCTGTGCCCAGGAAGAAAAGGGAGAGTAGAGTTTAACATGTGATAGCAGACTATGCTAATTTGTATCATAAAAATCCCTAGTTAGCACTGTTTATCTCAATTTTCCTAAGTGCATTTGAAGAACAACCCTATTTTGTCTCTTTTGGCACCTATTGACTCCCTGTAGAAAACAAGACACTTTGGAAAAACTGTTGTTGGGAGACCATCAATTCCCATAGTAAAAATGAAACTTAAAATTTCAAAAGATTGTAAAGAAGGACTTTAATTAACTTTTTAAAATTGTTAATTATAACACAAATACAGAAAACCACATGAAGTAAATCTGTAGTTAAACCCGGGAGGCAGAACCTTCCCACTACACAAGACTAGCTTCATGGCTTCCTTGTAATTAGAACCTTACTTCCCTCAGAAGTAAACCTTACTTCCCTCAGAAGTTGATTTCTACAAGAAAATGTTTCTTATATATTTGTAATCCTAGTGGGAAAAACAGTATAAGTTAGTTCCACTTGTCTTTAGATACGTTTTTAAACCTCTTTTAATCTAGCTTCTTTTTCCATTTATTGCTACCACCACCCCTTCCTGGTCATTTATTGATGAGGGAAAATAGCTGCTGTCCGGTAAAAATTTCCAGTCTGTCTTTTGTGAATTGCATCTACATAGTGAAGTTTAACATGAACATGTTCCTCTGTCCTCGAATTTCCTGTCAGCTGGGACTTGGATACAGAGGCTTCTGCAGCATTTGCCAATGCTCCTTCATGGAAGGTGTACTCTCTATCAGGAAGCACATAGTCCATGGTTATTGCTTTATGTGAGCTTAGCTATCATTAACTTACAATGCCTAGACCCAGCGCCATCTAGGTAATATAAAATGACACCATTTCAGTTTTATAATCTTTCCTAGCCCGGCGTGGTGGCGCACACTTGTAATCCCAGCATTCGGGAGGCTGAGACCAGAGGATCCGGGTTCGCGGCCAGCCTCAGTTACCTAGTGAGGCACTCCACAACTTAGTGAGACTCGGTTTCAAAATAAAGAATAAAAAATAGGGCTGGGGGTATAGCTTGGAGGCAGAATGCCCCTGAGTTTAATCTCCAGTACCGCAAAAAAAAAAAAAAGGAGCACTTATAATCTTTCCTCATTTATTTCTGGGACTACTTCCATTAGAAGGAATTTTGTTCCATATTTTTGGAAGGAAAAAATTTAACATTATATTTACTAATATTTTAAATATCACTTTCTTAGCAACTTTCACCACATGTGTCATTTTTGTGTCACTATGAATTAAATAAATTTAATGTTTTTGGCCTTTTTAATTATCATCTACACTACTGCTCAAACTGTTTTAGTTCAAGTGTTTTAAAATGTACTCTATAGCAATACATGCATATCTGTGTTTACAGCAGCACAATTCATAATGGCCAAATTATGGAATCAAATTAGGTGTCCATAGACAGATGAACAGATAACAAAAATGTGGTAAATGTATACACAATGGTATTTTATTTGGCCATAAAGAGCAAAATTATGTCATTTGCAGGAAAATGGATGGAACTAGAGAATATTCTGTTAAGTGACATCAGCAAGTCTCAGAAAGTCAAGGGTTGCATGTTTTCTCTCATATATAAAAGCTAGCTAGAAAATAGGAGACAAAAGGGGCTTAGGCAAATGAGGAGAGAGACCAGTGGAATAGTGGAAGGGGATTGTGGGAGGGAGGTGGGAAGGGGGAAAAGGAGAACTGATAAAAGAAGCAATTCAAATCATGTCATTTCCATAGATGAAAGCATCACTTCCAATTTCACTAGTATTTATGGGGTGGGATTGGGAGAGAAACACATCAAGTGTTGCCTGCATATGTCTACATCACTTCGAACCTCACTGTGATATATAATTAGAATGCACCAATAAAAGTATAAACATTTAAACAAACATTCTTGCTGTGTTACACACAGAATGTTTCAGGCTCATCTTGGACATTTCTTTTGTCAGACTTAGGATCAGCCTTTTCTCTAAATCTTCTGGCCTTATTTTAGTGGAAATGGCTCATCGATGTCACAGTAAGAGTAATGCTCATGTTACTGGGTGTCACTGGCTCTACACCACTTTGGGAGGTAGAGCTTTTATTTATTTTATTTATTTATTTATTTATTTATTTATTTATTTATTTATTTATTTATTTATTTATTTATTTATTTTTGCAGTACTGGGAATTGAACTCAGGGACATTCTACCTCCGAGCTATACCCTAGTCCTATTTTTTTTTTTATTCTTTATTTTGAAACAGTCTCTCACTAAGTTGCGGAGTGCCTCACTAAGTAGCTGAGGCTGGCCTCGAACCCGGATCCTCTGGTTTTAGCCTCCCAAATGCTGGGATTACAAGCGTGTGCCACCACGCCCGGCTCAAGCTTTTAAGTATATATTATTATTCCATCAACTCATGCTGATGTTTCTAGTTCAAATTCAGAACTCTAGGAGTTCACTTAAAATCTTTTCTTATGTCTCACTTTTTCTACACTAAAAATCAAGTTGAGCAAGGACACAGGAGATCATAGAAATGGAATATATTATGATTACACACTTACTTTATTCTATATTAACAGAAAAAAATAACCTCAAAATATCAATACCTACATTGCTGCTAATGTAGATACTTACATTTTTATTTAAGCTCTCCTTGTTCTTGTATTTTGTTTATATATTCAGAGCAGACAACCCTTATATAAGTTCTACATAGGAAACTGGCTCATCACAAGTCTGTACACTGATATCATTTCAGCCATTTGTACATATAAAACTCAGTCTCCAGTAAATCCCCTCCAAAATACTCATAAAAATAGTTATTAAGTTCATCAACAGTGTTTATAATTAAAGTCAGTTTTTCTGAATATAAAGTTCTTGGATCATTTTTTTCTTTGTGTAACTTATTGTATGTCCACATTTTTTCTGACATAAACTCTTCCTGTCAAAATATGAAAATCTGATTTTATTTCCTTTATAAACCATCTGGTATTCTTGTCTAGATATTCAAAGAATTGTTTTTCTTCTTTAAAACTCAATAATTATCCTAGGATATGTTTCAGTATTGGTGATTCTGATGTGTTCTTCCAATAGGCAGTTTCAAATTTTTTCTTTGTTTTATTGAAAGTTTCCTTGAGTCATTTTTTATTAAATTCTGTACTCATGCGTTGATTTTCTTTTCATGAAATCTTATTATATGCATGTGGCATCTGTTTTGCCTCATGTCTATCTACCAGGTTTCTCAAATTCTTTTTAGACTCCTTTTCAATGATTTTTATTTCAATTTTTCTTCATATCTTTGTTTCTCTAAAGAGATTATTTATCATGCTTGTTATTCTTACATTTTTCTAGTCTCATTTTCATTTCTGAAAATTTTTTTATTTCTAATTATTTACTGAGTTTTATCATCTAATTTCTGAGCTTTTCTAATTCTTACTTATGTTTGTATATTTTTATGTTATGTGTAATTTCTTGAATGATTTTTAGCTCCTTTTGAAGCTAGTTTTCATGTTTTGCACGCTTGTCTTTCTCGTGCATTTCTTATCTATAGGATGCTTTTCTGCCCTTTATTCTTTTTTTCCTTATAATATCCTTTTGTGGAATTTGAATTTTATCTCTTTATTTGCCTCTTGTTTTGTGAAGTCCGTTTTTGTGAACTTTTAGACAGAGGTGTTAAAAAATAAAGCAGCTTAGTTTGTGAGGTTTACTGGTTACCTTTTCCTTCCTCACCTTGCTTACTGGTCCTTCCTTCTCTTTCATTACTCTTTTCCCTGTTTTGTTTGTTAGAAATTCTTGCTCCTTGTTTCTCTTTGGTGGAGTGGTAGGGGAAGGGGATGGATTGTCCTAGCAGGGAGCTGTGGCTCATTAATGTTGAGAGTTCATTTGATCCAAGTGCATGGACACCCAAGACCTCTGCGTGGACCTTCCATATTCCTCTGCTTTTGTGCAAAATCCTCCAAGTTTCAGCCTTAATTTAACATGTGGTGGTGGGCCATTTGTCTGATGCCTTATTCTTACATTCTGTTTTCCTCTATCAGATGCTATCATACAGGATGTGTAGGTTCATTGTTCCCAACCTGTTCATAGTTTGGGGTTTGTGGAGATGACGTTTCACTTAATTCTACTGAGTATCTTTATTTTGTCTATTGTTATTGTTCTAACTGCACTCTGCTGTTACACTATGATATGCAAAGAACACTCTGACATCTGTAACCATCTCTTCACAATCTCTGAAAAACATTTTATGCATGTGAAGTATGACAAACAATTCTATAGGTTTGTATTTTTCTTACCTTTAACCAACATTGAAGAACCAGGATTTAATTTCATTTAAGAATTTTCTTTAAAAGCATTGCAGTATTTTCTTGTTAACTTTTTATTCCATTTTTCCAAATAAACTTTATAGAGTATGTATCTTTTTTTTTTCCTTTTTGAAAGCTATAGAGAGAAATAGCAGAGCTACTGACAGTCAGACTAATTGGCCAAATGAGGGAAATACCATCTCAGAATGATCAGGTAAACCCTGTTATGGAATAAAGGTGTTGTGTTTTAATATCTAATGAGAGCTGGCAGGGCCAGGCCACGAGTCATGCTCATTTTCAGATGAGAAATTTGCACAGTGAATTAAATTTATAACTACCTGGATTTATCACAGGTTTTTTTAAACTGCAATTATTAATAGTTCAGTGATAGTTAAAAACATCAAATTTTATCTCCTTATTTGAATTTATTTAAAACATTATCTTTTGAATGGGTAAATTAAAACTATTTTGATAAATATTATCAATTTAATTATGGACTATTATTCTGAGTAATAGCATCTAGATTTTATGAGACAAGTATGAGAATTAGGGAAAAAAGGTATTTTCATCTTTGGAAAACACTTATATTCAGGCAATGGGATAATAATCCAGGGTTTACCATTTCTCTGCCAATAGATTTTTACAGAAATCCAGTTTGATTGCCCAGGAAGAACCAAATTATCCCACATAGCAAACATTTATTATTTGGATACTCTCTGCCAAATCTAATAAAAGATGCTGTGCTGAAAGAAAACCAAGACCCAGACTCTCCAAATAGCCCACTGGAAGACATGTACACATGTTGATACCTGGACAAGTCAGCAGAAATGTTTACTAGATGAGGTGATGCCATTCATTCAGGGTCTGAGGAAATGGATGGAGATCCACAGATGGGATATCTGACTTTATTTGGGGGAACAAATACAAATATTCAGGTCAGACAAAAGTTCTTACTGCTAGGGAGAACAAAAGGTTTGAAGGTGCAGTATCAAAGAAGAATTAAACATTAAGGTAGATCATGATTTATGAAGATAATAAATTAGAAAATCTAATAAAGGGGCATATGTACTAGAGACTAACTGGTTCTTGTTCTTCACCTTCTTCCCTAGCAAATAAAGTTTAACTGCATAACCTGTCTTTATAATGAAACTATTGCAAAATTGACAGCATTTTTTCACCTCCATATTAATGAAATTGGCAATATGTCTTTATAAACATATACACACACTATAGAAGAGGAAATGAAATCTAAGTTTGTATTCCATGAGTTTTGATCCAATAACAAAAGCATCAATATATGATTCTTTTTCTTCTCTTTTCGCCTTATCCCTACACTTGTGGACAATTAACTATTTTGCCAATTTCCTATCAATAGCTAATTGAATGTAATGAGGAGAAATACTGGCACTGAACTGCTTGCAGAAGAAAAATGGAGAGAACATAATCTAACAATCACTTTTTAGTAGTACTAGGATAATTTTTACAAAGTAGAGTGTGAAAATATTACTCAGATGAGGTTGTCTTGTGTTTGTGGATTCCAGCTCCCCTCTGTGATTGCTACTGTGAATAAAGAGTTAGTAAGAGAGTCAGTCGCAGTGTTGGTTTTCAATAATTTATAGAAAATCAATTTCTGGTAATTATTAAAGGGTACATAGTATGAATATTGTATTAAGCCCAACAGGATATTTTACAGCAATTTTCAGCAAACTTAGAAAAAGTTAGACTGAGATCTGAGGTGGAAATTCTTCAATCTCATCAAATTACACCCCTGTCAACATTCCCCTTTCTCACATAGGTTTAGATGGGGAACTAAGGTACAGAGTACTTAAGGGGATTGTTCAAAATTACATAGTACAGGTTTCCAACTTCAAAGCACTTCAAATTTGAGAACTTCAGATTAGAGACTATCAACCAGTAGAGTCTATGCAAATATTCTAAAATCTGAAAAACTCTGAAATCTGAAACACTCTAAGTCTCAAGCCCTGAGAATAAGGGATGCTCAACTTATACTTTGATGTGTGTGTGTGTGTGTGTGCGTGTGCGTGCGCGTGTGTGAGTGTGTGTGTGTGTTTCTTTTTTATTTGATAGCTCAGAAAAAGCAGGTACCTAAATCTTTACACATGTTCATTTTTTCAAACATTAATCAATTATTTTCTAAGATATGAATGCAGTATAGCAGTGATCAGAAGTATCTACCAAGATACTGTAGTTTTCTTCTATTGGCAAATCATTTAAGTTATTATTCCTCCTCAAGAGAATGTACATCCAATTAATTGGTAAAATAGTAATGAATTATTGATGAGCATTTGGCATGGGATTTGTGTGCAGATAATTAAAAATAATTGCTCTGTTCTTCTTTATCATGTAGAAAAAATTCAATACGAGTAAATGTAAAATCACTTCACAAGTATTGACAAATTATTCAAGTATTAAGTCATAAGGATAGTAAATGTGTTGCAGTGGACTAATTTGTGTGTGTGTGGGTGTTGTGTATACTGGGAATTGAGCCAGAGGTGTTCAACCTCTGAGCTATACCCCCAGACTTTTAATTTGTGTGTTTTGTGTGTGTGTGTGTGTGTGTGTGTGTGTGTGTGCGTGTGTGTTTTACTGGGGATGGAACCCAGAGTATTCTACCTCTGAGTTATACCCCCAGCCCTATTTTTTATTCTTTATTTTTTGAAACAGGGTCTCACTAAGTTGCAGAGGGTCTCACTAAACAGTTGAGGCTGGCCACGAACCCAGATCCTCGGGTCTCAGCCTCCCAAGTACTGAGATTACAAGGGTGCGCCACCAGGTCCAGATAATTTTTTTTGTTTTGAAGTAGTGTGTCACTAAGTGGCTGAGGGCCTCTCTATATTATTGAGGCTGTCCTTGAACTTGTCATCTTCCTGCCAAACCTGGCTCAGTGGTCCAAATTTTGAAGAATAGAAAAAAATTATTGTATTTTTTGCATATCAGTGAAGTCCATGTTTAGAGAAAAATTTAAAGGAGATTATTCTAATAGGAAGAGCTGGAAGGTCTACTGTGGGTACACCAGCTGGATAAGGTGTGCCAAGTAGATTTATTTGTCTCAAGAGCATTGTATGGGCTGAGGCTGTGGGAGGATGTGTGGATACATGTGTGTAATTATTTTTTTCAGATCTTTCTCCTGAAATGTTCACATGTATACATTTATTTTGTTGAAAGAATAGCGGTATATAGTGACTTAATATGCTATGGATCAAAGGACCTCCCCAGTAAAAAGAAATTTCTGGTTTATTGGTGGCACTGATTTCATAACTACTTCTCTAAACTTCTTTGATCTGAGATTTTACATATGAATTTCTCATTGAAGCATTCTCTATGGTGATTTCTACTGGACTAGACCATCTTAGGTCATAAAAATGATATCTTCCTTTTTTCCCATCATTTAAACATTAAAAATGCATGGACCTACTACTTTGTGGCAGACTATTTTAGAGTACAGAGTGAGTTTGTAATGATGAAAATGTCTCCATGTCCTTCATTATGCATGGGAGATAAAAATGAGGACTTTGCCATGATACAGAAAGAGTTGTCAGGTGAAAAACAAAAGAAACAATTTACAGTGAATCAAAAAATGGTTTTGTTTTAAAAATACCATGTTTTACTCCTTTATAGTCTCTGCTCTGTAGTTGGTACATATGTGACTATGTGTATACATAGAATGGTGATTAATTATCAGCCAACCATGGGCCTTAGCTTGTTCTTTGATTTTCATAGTCATGTGACCCACACACAATGCAGAGAAGAACTCGCCATCTGCTGAGACCCTCGCTGAGCTCTCGGACTTGTGCTGAAGACTCACAGGTGCGACCCTGTGTCCTTAATGAAAATTGCTTCCAGTTCCAGTACAACCTAACAGGTACAATTGCAATCCATGGCATAGGTGTTATCCCTGGACATTGACTAGTGGGAGAATGTTCATGTGTGTTTTCCTTCTTGGTATTATGTAAGAGAATGAGAATAGAATGTATTAATGCCTTACTAAAAAGACTAGGAATTTATTTATTGTTTATTTATTTATTTATTTTATTTTTGTGGTACTGGGGATTGAACTCAGGGACATTCTACCTCCGAGGTATACCCCCAGCCCTATTTTTTATTCTTTTTATTTTGAAACCAGGTCTCACTAAGTTGTGGAGTGCCTCAGTAGGTAGCTGAGGCTGTCCATGAACCTGGATCCTCCGGTCTCAGCCTCCCAAGCATGCGCCACCATACCCAGCTCTAGGATTTTATTTCTAATGTCTTTTCACAGAAAGGGATGCCCACTCTTAGCTTGTAGATTCATCCAGACCACCTAGAATCTCTCAAATATAAAATTCTTAGAAAGATTTTGGCAACATTTCAGAATTATATTGAATTAAGCCATTATAAACTGAAACATCAAAGCTAAATGGCAAAGGATAAATTACCATTGAGAGAAGAATGGAATCACATTGTCATAGAATTTGGCTTTTATTATTTCTGAAATTCAAGTTTGTGTTGTACTTTTTCCATAGGTCTTAAAAAAGATGGATGAGGGTACTAACTAGTCAGGAATGTGTAAGAAACAGTGAGAATCACATCAGCCCAGTTATTCAGCCACTGCTCAGGTTTTTCCTGGGCACCAGAATAATGCTCAGTGTCTAAAAACAAAGGACTGTTATTGTTTCATCCATCTGCTACCTGCCATTCTCTGCAGTAGCAGCCATATAAACATGCTGCAGAATGCAGTACCATGTTCAGTCTCAGCATCAAATTCAATACTAAGGGCCACGCTGCCATTTCCTACAGAAGCAAAGCAATCTCCTTTTCTGAAAATAATTCCCTGCTATGGCCACATTTGCACAGACGAGATTCCTCATGTAGAAAGCCTTGTAGTAAGTTTTGTGAGGCTGTCTGGTTGTTCTTATGGGTGAAAGATAGCCCAGTGTACTTGCTCTTTTTCTATAGATCCTTGATTTTTATAGTATTTTTTTTTTTGAAATCCAGTGAAACTTGCTTCATTGGAGAAGCATATATATTTTTAGATTGGTTTTACTGTACATGAGTTTGCTTTTTCTATTAAAGTTTTAGGTCATTTAGCAAATAATGGAACAGCTTGGTAAAGCAGTTCTTATTGATATCATGAAGAATCTTTATTTCTACCCACACCAACAGCAATAATATTTTTTTGAGAGTCAAATTAATTACAGGATAATTTATCCTAACTCCTCATTGCCTAGTTTGTAATGTGACCGGCCCGATCTATGAAATCTTCTCTTCTGACAATTAATTGGAAAAATTAGAGTTTCTGTTTGTCTTTTTTTCTTTACTTCCTGGGGCATCTCTCTTTACTACATTGTATCAAATATCCAAAATGGTTGGATGACTGGATATATTCTTTGGCACCATTTTCAAGTTTACATCAAAGACTAAAATCTTATTCTGTTCAGGCTGCTGTAATAAATTGCCATAAGCTGAGTGACTTATAAACAATAGAAATGATTTTTCACAGTGCGGGAGGCTAGAAGTCCAAGATCACGAGGCTCGCAGGTTTAATGTCTGGTGAGGGTCCCTTTCCAGAAGTACTGTCTTGATATCTCTCTTCTCTTCTCTTCTCTTCTCTTCTCTTCTCTTCTTTCTCTCTCTCTGTCTGTCTCTCTCTCTCTCTCTCTCTCTCTCTCTCTCTCTCTCTCTCTCTCAGGATGGAAGGGATAGGCTCCCTAGAACCTCTTTTACAAAGAAACTTGTCCCATTCATCTCACCTCAACATCTAATCACCTCCCAAAGGTCCTATATTTTCTAATACTATCACCTTGAGGTCAGGATTTCAATATATGAATTTTGGGGACAGACACACACACTCAGACCCTAGCAACTGGCATTATTTCTGTTTTTTAAATATATTTTTATTGGTGCATTCAAAGTGATAGGAGCATACATGTATGCAGCAGTGGCTGTGTTTCCCTCTGGATCCCATACCTCTCCTTCCTCCTCCCCATACATGTTATTAAGATTGGTATTGATACTTTTGTATATGTACATGGCATTATTTGAACTGATTCCTTCAAGTTCTTAACCCCTTCCCTTTCCTAAAATCCTTCCATCGCTACACTGGAGTCTCTCCTCTTTTATCTGAAGTCCTTCTGTTATCCAATGTCTCTCTAGCTTCCACATATGAGATAAAATATACAACCACTCACATTCGGAGAGTGGCTAATCTCACTTAGCATAATATTCTCTAGTTCCATCTATTTTTTCTGAAAATGACATAATTTTGTTCTTTATAGCTGAGTAAAATTCCATTGTGTGACTATACCACAATTTTGTTTATGGACACCTAGCCTGGTTCCATAATTTGGCTAATGTAAATTGTGCTGCTAGAAACATGAATATGTATGTATCACTATAATATTCTGACTTTAGTTCCTTTGGAAACATACCCAGCAGTAGTATAGCTGGATCATATGGTGGCTCCATTCTCAACCTTCTGAGGAAATTCCACACTGTTCTCCATAGTGGCTCTACTAATTTGAAACCCCATCAACAGTGTATAAGGATTCTTATTTCCCCAAATCCCAACCAGCATTTATTATTGCTAGTATTTTTGATGTTTGTAATTGTAACTAAAATTAGATGTAACCTGAGTATAGTTTTGATTTGCATTTCCCTGATTGCTAATGCTGTTGAAGATTTTTTTCATATATATATATATATATATATATATATATATATATGCCATTTGTATTTCTTTTTTTGAGAAGTGTATATTCAGTTCAATTGCCCATTGTTTGATTGGGATTTTTTTAAAGTTTTTTTTTAAGTTCCTTATATATTCTAGATATTACTCCTCTATCAGAAGAGCAGTTGGCAAAGATCTTCTCCCATTCTCTAGGCTCTCTTTAAACTCTTGATGGTCTCTTTTGCTACACAGAAGCTCTTTAACTTAATACCATCCCACTTATAATTCTCATTTTAATTTCCTGAGTTTGAGCTTATTTCTTCCAATTATCCCCAACAAATAGTTGGTCCAAACTCATTTTCTTTTACCACCCTGGTTAGTGTCTTTCCTCTCCTACCTCAGCCACTAGAGATGTTTTCTAACAAACCATGTCTCTTTACCTCTGGAAAGAAAGCTTAGGAAGGCAATCCATTTTCATTTTATTTGTTTATTTATTCATGTGTCCATTTGTTTTGCCATAAAATAATTGCATGATGTTTTCCAAAGCCACCTGAGAAGAGTTTTAGGAATATGTGTGGACTCTCCTTCTCCACCAATGCAGATAATCAGAGTTGTTGTATTTTGCTCACATGGTCATAATGTTGAAACTCAGTGTGGGTGGTCCTATGCCTGTAGAGTGGAGCACATGCCAGCTGAGTGAAAACGCGTCCTGCGGTCAAGGTGTCAGGACCCGCCTACTGAGCTGCGTGCGCAGTGACGGCAAGCCAGTCAGCATGGACCACTGCGAGCAGGTAACGGGTGCTCAGTGGACCTCAGACCCACTGCTTTGGTTTTCTTAATCATGGTCTGCAACCCTTGTGATGTTCAATACAGATGATAGATTCTGATTTGTTCTAATCTCAGCTTAGGTTAAAGTAAGAGGTACTAGTATACTATAGTAATACCTCACTTGTTTGAACTTCTTCAAAATGATAGGGAAAGGTTATTTGTACTGAGGAAATGGGTTCATAAATACATGTGTGTATTGTAATTATCTTTATATCCATATATCTATATATAGATAAATTGATATATTCTTAGAACTTATTTAACTATACTTGCTTGCCAACAAACTTGACATTGATAACCCTGTTATTGTGATATGACTATATTTGGAATAAACACTGTCCCTTGCATGTGAGATAGACCCCGACATTTGCTATTGGAATGCTTTACTAATTTACTTAGTAAATGATTGCTGGATAAAAGGCACAATTGTACTTTTCTTCAAAATCTACCTAAAATGCCTCCCATCAGGTTTCTAATTAAGGAGTTCTGAATGTTTCTAATTTTATTGTCCCTCTTTCTTTTCCTGTGACAAACTATATGGAGTTTGGAGAAAAGTTGTAGTCAGAACTGTTCCAAAGTAGTTGTCATTTCTCTTTCCCACCTATAAATGAAAAGTCCTACAGGGGCAGTTTAATAGACATAAGTATGCTATCACACTATAAGAATCACTGGCACCATTTTTGGAATAAACTGGAAATAGGGGGCCAGTTAACTAATGTTGCCATAAAACTCCTGTAACAAACTGACAAAAAGAAGACTGATCTCATTTCTTCTAAATAAGTGGAAATTAAAAGAAAGCAAAATATTTCCTGCCTCTTCTGATATAACCCCAAGCACTGTAACCTCATGCTCTCTAAGCCAACAGCACAGCCATCACCCAGGACGCCAACCTTGGACCACAGCATCTGAAATCGGAGGTCCTACTTGCTGAAATTCTGAAACTGTCTAATATAACACAGAGAGCAGTTTACCAAGTGTTAGTCATTTGTTGTAACATTTTATTTCAGTTAATCTGCCTCTTAATAAATTGCCTGAAAAAAAATCACCCATCTACAATATATATACACTTAGTGTATATAATAAATCTTTTGCTACTAGTATATAAACTATTAATGAATAGAAAATCAATGCATTTGCCTTCCAAGTAGCATATGCCCAACAAATACTTAAAGAATATCAATTTAAAGAATTACCAAATTATGAACCTAACTAGAGTATTCACATTTCACAAATTAATGATAGATCCCATTGTGGTAATCTCTATTTTATGCACTTGGCAAGTCATCATGCTATAATAATTAATTTTAGCTTGGTAAGGATAAATTGTTAATATTTACATGTACTGAATGTCACAATTTTCCCAATTAAGCACAAAAACAGTATATGATTCATAAGGTACATTATTACATTATTCTTTCTGTGTTTCTTAGGTAATTTAGTCTTTCACTAAGACCCTTTCTGTTTTGGTCATTAGAAAACATTTATATTTTGTCTAGGTGCTCACTTTGGAGAAGACAGAGAAAAGTAAACCGTACTCCAAACTTGTCCCAAGATTAGGACTATGATCGTGTTTCTAGTCCATGGACTTCAGATGGGCTTTTGATAATCACTTTTGTTCCTATTTTATTATTTATTAGCTTTGTTCTCTGTGTATTTTGGGCCCATCCCAGAGTGCCTGGATTTACCCCTGAGATACCATCCTGCTTCCTTGCTTGACTGAGCAACAGAACAGAACAGATCCCAGGGTCTAGTGACCTTCAGTTTGCCCAACCCCCTTATGACAAGTCCATTCTAGAGTTTAGGGGTTGTTTTTGGTTTTGGTTTTGGGTTTGTTTTTTTTTTTGTGTGTGTGTGTGTGTGTTTTGGCAGTACTGGGGATTAAACCCAGAGGCATTCTACTTCTGAGCTATACCCTCAGACCTATTTTTTATTCTTTATTTTGAAACAGGGTCTCCCTATGTTGCAGAGGGCCTCACTAAGTAGCTAAGGCTGGCCACAAACCTGCAATCCTCCTGCTCACCCTCCCAAGTACTGGATTACAAGCATGTGCTAAGACACCCTGCTATAGACTTTAGGGTTTATCAAAAGAAATTTAGAGATGAACATGATGGCACACTCCTGTAATCCTAGTACTTGGGAGACTGTCACGGGAGGATTGCAGGTTCAAGGTCAGCCTCAGCAACTTAGACCTTGTTTCAAGATAAAAAATGAAAAAGGCTGAGGATGTAGCTCAGAGTTAGAATGCCCTTGGATTCAATCCCTAGTACCAAAAAATAAAATAAAATAAATCTGGGCTTACAAAATTTTATTTGTAAAGTTAAGACAACCATTTTCTGTGATTGCTACCGATTCATATAAGAAATGATATTTTTCTCCAACAGGATATGGAAAGGTTATTTATTGCAGAATACAAGGTAGTCTTTCCCATAAAAGTTTAGCAATTTGATTTGATGGTGATATGATTTCCTCCAGTGAAGTTGTATTTTATTTCCATTTTTAGCGCTATTTGGAGAAACCCCAGAGGATGAGCATCTCCTGCTTGGTGGAATGTGTGGTCAACTGTCAGCTCTCAGGGTGGACGACCTGGACAGAGTGCTCACAGACCTGTGGTCAAGGAGGTATTCTGGTTCCTTGTATTCATTTGTACTACATAGTTTAGTTATTTAAGTGTCTTTCAATGTGGGATCTCTTGATCAATGTCATAAGGCATAGTAGCCAGATGACGGCAACATGAGGCTGACCCAGAGAGAGAGAAACCTGGCCTCATATCAGTCCAGTAAGACCAGGCAAAGCTTGCAGAATTGTCCTGATAACAGTGGCAAATTCCAAAGGGGTTTATGGATGTGTGTAATGACATTCATTCAGAAGATCCTAAAAACATGTTGGCCCCAGTGGTTTTGGGGGTCATATACATTATATTAGTAATACTAGTTACTGTGTCAGGTAGACCACCCAAGTATAGTAGCTTAATATAATAGATGAGAGACTTATTTTCTACCCACATAAAGAGATAAGTCATTTCTCCTGCAAAAAATCAATCAAGGACACATGTTGACAGAGGTTCTGCTATATTAGCATAACTAAGTTTTCCTGCGTGGTGACATCAGCTGGCTCTGTGGAGATTCTTACTGGCCATGTCCTCATCTCAATGCAAGTGGAGCGGGCAGGAAGGGAAATGTGGTTTCTGAGTATCCAGCCACCTATCAGCAGCAGTGTTATACCATGAATGAAAAGGAATGTTAATCTTTGGCGAGATTCAGTTACTGAGAAATTACTGCCATAAGGTCTCAGGACCTCAGGATGTAAGTAATGCACAGTGGCAGGGAATACAGAAGTTGATCAATACTCAGGAGCCAGGCAAATGGACAAGGTAGCACCCCAACCATGAAGTTAAAGTAAAGGCTGAGATATGAGTCCATGGGTAAGACAACAGGATCAGAACAGGACAGCTCAGAATTCTGATTCTGAAAGAGAGTTACAATTTCTCATAAAACCAGTGCCAGAAGAAAGCTAGGGAGAGCTGGGCATGATGGATCAGACTTGAAATCTCAGTATTTTGTGGCTGAGACAGGAGGAATACAGGTTTGATTCAGCAACTTAGCAAGACCCTTAGTAACTTTAGAAAGGCCCTGTTTCTAGGTTAAAAAAATAAAAAGGTCTGGAGGTGTAGCTTGGAGGTAGATATCCCTGGGTTCAATGACTGAAAAAAATGAGAAAGAAAGAAACTTAGAGGAAAATCACCAAGCAGGGAAAGAGAAGGAAAGAACTGAGAGTTGTAGGAATTATGGAATCAGGTGGAGGAAGGGAATACAATGACCTGGATTTGATAGCCAACCAGAAATATTTGGAAGCAATTTTCTAGAAGTCTTGAGGCTTTACCACAGTTACCAGGATATGAACTCATTAGTCTGTGAATTTCAGGTAGGTTGTTGATATTACTTTTGTTGCTATTTTATTATGGATTGGCCTTTCTAGCTATTGGCATTAGACTGTTATGGGCCAGGGCCAGGCTACCCACAAATGGGTTTCCTGGGTTCTTGGTAATCTTCTGTCTTAGTTGGGGTTGTGTGTGAACTAGATAGGACTTAGCATGGAACAGGGGATCATCTATGAACTCAGCTGTAAGATCCTAGGGAGGGCAGACCTGAAAACAATAGCCAGAGTATGTACTAGGAAGAGTATAACTAAGAAAAATTAACAATTATATCTGCAGAGAGAATCACTGGATGAAAATATGGAATTACAATGTTCAATAAAAATATGCTATTTCCTATAGAGAAAAAAATGGAACAAAGAACCCAAGGAAAACAAACGGTGAATCTTAGGAGTAAGAGTCCAGTGATCCACCTGTAATTCCTCCACTGTTCTGAGAGGCAGCACCGTGCAGTTTTCAGTCAGATAGGCATCCACTTTAATGCTGGGTACATCCAGGTTCAAATTGATGCATATGTTGGAGACGCTAAAATTTGGTTCTTAGATTTCCCCAAAGACCCATATATTAAAGGCTTGCTTCCCAGTGTGGTGCTATTGTGGGGGGGGGACTTTTAAGAGGTGGTACCTGGTGGGAGATCTTCAGGTCATTGGGAGTGTGCCCTTGGAGGGGATAGTGGGACCCCAGCCATAGTCTATCCTTCTCTTTCACTTCCCAGCCATGAGGTGAGTGATTTGGGTTTGCCGCATGCTTCCATCATAATGTTTCACAGGCCCAAAGCCATGGGGCCATCTGATCACTGACTATAATCTCTAAAACTACAAGCCAAAATTACACCATTTCTCTTTAAGTTGATTAACTCAGGCATTTGTTATAGTTCTGGAAAGCTAACTAACAGATTTTTTTTTGAAAATTAAATTATATGAAAATACCTACCATAGTAACTCACACATCATGGATGCTTAGTGTATACTAATTTCTCTTTCCTTCATGCCTGCCAGTAGTAGAGAGGGTTACGAGAATCTCTGTGATTTTAACGATTCTTGCAAAGACTCATTTCATCTCCCAATTTCATATCTCATGTTCTGACCCCACTCAAGATTCTTGCACTATCCTGACAGCCTAAGTAATATTTTAAAGGTGAAAATATGATCAGGTATTTTCCTATTCAATTACTAGTCATTCATCAATTCATGTATCTATTAAACAAAGACATACATGCTGTCTATAGTTCTATGTTTAGTGGATGCAGAAGTAGAGGAAAAGACAAATTTTCTAATTTCACGGACTTTACACAGTAGTTAAAGGAGAACAGATAGCAAACAAATGAACAGGTAATCGTGCATGTTGAATAATTTACCAAAGACTCATGCATATGGGAGATGTTATTCACATCAATGATGCCTGTTACACAAGCAATTGATTGTTCCTCTGTTCATAGGTGACCCACCTGGTTATCCCACAGCCATAGCACCACAGTATTTTCCTCAAGGACCATTGCTGAGATGTGTTACTCTCCCAGCAATGAAGGTCAATGTGCAAAAAGTTTTGGGGGTGAGGTTTTTTATTGTAAGCATGGCCCCTTAGGACCTCAGTATCTCACATGTGCTTCTCTGTCTTCATCACCTCCACTGCCCTGCTGACTCTGGCGTTGCACCCTGTACTGCATTATGCACCTGCCCAGTGATGCTTTTCTCCATATGGAACATCTCACCATCACTCCACTCCTGCCTACTATGACTTTTACAGCACATCAATTGAATCAACTGTACTGTTTATTTTAGTAAGAGACTCTGTTTGGATTCATCATGGGTGGATCTCTCCAGTTCTGATGAAACATAGTACTTTGCACTTTGGAAATTTTTCTGTTAACATTTGTCCTTGTCCAGATGGTTCTCGACTGTAGGAGAAAACTCAAGGGGCAGGAAGAGCTCGCAGACTGGATTGAGAGCTCAAAGGCAGCCATCCCCTGGAATGGCTGTCCCTCCCCACACCCATGCTCTGCCTCAGTATGTAAGTTCTTAGTTCCCAATAATCCCAATCATCACCCAAAGATGTGTCTAATGCAAAAAGATGGAAATCTATTTTATCATTTTTACCTAGAAGTCCTAATTCTTCCCCTGTACCAAGTCACTGAAACATGACATTTGTGATATTCCAATGCACCACCTAACAAATAAAACCCCAAATCATATGCTTAGTATTAAAGTATCACCTTAATGTTTCAAGAAGTTCTATTAGTGCTGCAGACTCATCAGACCTTGTTTGTGGACTAAAAACAAAAATGCCCTTCCAAATCTCAATCCCATTATGGGAGAAGTGTAGGCAATTATAGTCTGAGCTTAAATTATACTTTCTCAAATCCTCAAAATAAGAAATAAACACAAAAAATCAAACAAAGATTTCCTAAGAAGGGGCAATGGGTAAACTATGGCACAGAGGGACTAGGGAAGGACTATTTATTACATGTAATCAAGTTCCACAAAGCGTTTGGGAATTGTTTAAATAGTGTCCATTGAGCAGGGTGTGGTGGCACACACTTTTTTTTTTTTTTTTATTCGTGTGTTGTAAGCATACATCTTTCTTAGGTACAAATTGATCACAACATATGTGCCCACATTTCTCATTTGACCCCTTCCCTAGATTCCCAACCCGCTCCCTCGCCCTCCCTCCATCTCAGTTCAGTTTATCGAGTAACCTTGATGTACATTCGGGTGTCCCCTCCCCCGACCCCCGCCTCCCATCTATCCGCTTTGGTTAAATCAACTTCTTTGTTTATCGAGGGTCTCACCTTTTCCATCTGGAGACCCTCTTATGCCCCATCTTCTCCCTAGCAACCCCATATTAGGGAGAACATATGCTTCTTTACTCTTTGTGACTGGCTGATCTCACTTAACATAGTATTTTCCAGTTGCATCCATTTCCTTGCAAATAACATGATTTTGTTCTTCTTTATGGCTGAGTAAAATTTCATTGTGTACATATCCCATAGTTTTGTAATCTATTCATCTGTTGATGGACTAAAGAGCTTCTGTGCAGTAAAGGAAACTATCAAGAACCTCAACAGAGAGCCCATAGAGTGGGAGAAGATTTTTGCCAGTTACTCTACAGATAGGGGTCTAATATCTAGGATATACAAAGAACTCAAGAAAATCACAGTCAAGAAAACAAATAACCCAATCAAAAAATGGGCAAAGGATCTAAATAGACACTTCACAAAAGAAGAAATACAAATGGCCAATAAATGTATGAGGAAATGTTCTACATCACTAGCAATCAGAGAGATGCAAATCAAAACTACCTTGAGATTGCACCTAACTCCAATCAGAATGGCAATCATAAAAAACACGAACAACAACAACTGCTGGCAAGGATGTGGAGAAGTGGGAAACCTAATACATTGTTGGTGGGATTGCAAACTAGTGCAACCACTTCGGAAAACAGTATGGAAGATCCTCAGATGTATGGGAATGAACCTACCATATGATCCACCAATACCACTTCTGGGTATCTACCCAAAAGAATGGAAACCAAACTACCAGACCAACACATGTGTATCTATGTTTATAGCTGCACAATTCACAATAGCCATACTATGGAAGGTGGCACACACTTGTAATCCCGGTACTTGGTATTTGGTACTTGGTACTTGGAGGCTGAGACAGGAGGATTCAGGTTCGCGGCCAGCCTCAGCTACTTAGTGAAGTCCTCTGCAACTGAGTGAGACCCTGTTTCAAAATAAAGAATAAAAAATAAGGCTGGGGGTATAGCTCAGATAAGTAGGAAAGTGGCTATAAATCACCTCTAGCTAGCCTTTAAGAGTTGAGTAAGTTAACTTTTTAGGAATCCTTTCTTCACTTTTAGATGTCTTGATCTTCTGAATTGTTGAATGTAATAATACAGTTTAAACAGTATTCCATAATTCTGATATCTGAGAAGCGCTACAGCCATCTAAATGTCTAGGTATTTAGTTGTTCCTTTTTTTTTTTTTTTTCATTTTACAGAGGTTTAAAATTTTATGCCTATTATCCTGGCACCTAATGGTGTCCTCTTTCATTGTCAAAAGTGTAAATGTGGTAATTAAATTATATGGTGTCTTTATTCACTGGGTACTTTCTGAGTGTAATTCATCCTCTCAGGAGCAGAGAATATACTTTGCATGGAATAGCTAAGATCCCAGATAAACAAAGCCCTAGTCAACTGGAAAGTTGTATAGTAAGAACAAGACAGACAGAAACCAAATAAACAAGTAAACACAAAAATAAATGTGAAATGCTATGCTGAAACTAAAACTGTGGAGAATTACAAGTATCTTGCAGGAGAGTGAGGAGCAAGGAAAGAAAGGCCACCGAAGAAGTCATTACTATTTATGTCAATGTTGAATGACATGGTGGTGCTGTAGCTCTTAGCTAATGCTTTCTTTACTAGGCTGCTCAGTGTTTAATCTCACAAGCATTCTTTGCCTAGGTGCTATGTTATAGCTCTAGGTTAGGACCTGAGGGCAGGGATATAAAAATAAGTATTTTTCTTTAACCTCAATTTAAGAATAAATAAGTGAAGAGGTGGCTCACTTCTGTAATCTCAGTATTTGAAAGGCTGAGACAGGAGGACCACAGGTTCAAGGAAAGCTTCGGCAATGTGGCAAGACTTTCAGAAACCTAGTGAGACCCTGTTTCAAAATTAAAAAGGATTGGGAGTGTAGCTCAGAAGTAAAATGTCCCTGAGTTCAATACTTAGTCACATGTGCATGCAAACACACACACACACACACACACACACACACACACAGAATAAATAAATAAATTGAACAGTGCATGGCTGTAATCTCAGTACTTGGGAGGCTGAGTTGGGAGGATTGCATGTTTGAGTACAGCCTCAGCAAATTAGCAAGACTCTCAGCAACCTAGTGCAGCAACCTAGTGAGATCCCTTTTCAAAACAAGAAGTTTTTAAAAAGGGCTGGAGGAATAGCTCAGAAGTGGAACACCATAGGTTTGTGTGTGTGTGTGTGTGTGTGTGTGTGTGTGTGTGTGTGTGTGTGAACGGGGAGAGAAAGAGAGAGAGACAGAGAGAGACAGAAACAGAGGAAGAGAACACTCAGCCCTTGACTTTTTAAGTGCCTGTCCTCAGGATAGTGCTGAGGGGGTCTTTGTGGTTGTTCCAATTCAGAAGCCCCAAACTTCTCCCCCAAGTCAGCCTTCCTACTCCAGTCTTATTACACTGATCACTCTTCTCTGATCCCTGTGGCCTATGATAATGTTTCCATAATGAGATAATTCTATATTTAAATCATGTCTTAGTCACACACAGCAGAGCCTGAAAACAATAAGCACACAGTGGTCATCACAAACAGAAGTATGTGAAAGAGACTAACTCATGTCTTAAGAGAGACCCAGTTCTGGAGCTGAAAGAGTGGAGACTATCATTGGAAAACATCTGCAGCTTGTCTCTTCTAAGTAGTGTGCCAGCAGCTGTCTTTTATCTGAGCTACTGTCTCTTTTCTCACCTGGTTGTGACAGTGAGCCTGAGAGCACAAGAAGAGATAATAGTTTACAGGATCTCATTAAAGTGGGCTAGTGAGTTACATGGAGGTCAGACTTCAGCACCTGCAGCTCTGGGCAGACTGCTGTATCAGAGACAAAAGTTCACACAATTACCTCTGTTTGTGAATTCACTGAGTTGTTGGGCAAGACCCAGTGAGCCACACTTCACCACCAAACTCACAGAACTATAGTGATCTAAGGGGAAATTTTGAAATGAGCTCTTACTTTATTTCCCAAGCATCTGAATTGCCTCTTTAATGTATTATTGAAGATTGACATACACTTTCTAATTGTGTTAAAGATTTCAAGGTCAGAACAGTTTGAATCCAATTTATTTCAGAATAGAGAGAGGCTGATTCTAAGCTTCCACTAAGGGATCTTTTTAGATAGATTTCAAAGATCAAAGCTTGTAATAGAAGAGCTTAATATTTGGATTAGTCATGTTCTTTGTCTATTCAATTTTCATCAGTTCAGTGGAATGTAGAACTCCCTAACTTTAGCATATCATGAATTATTCATGATTATTATTTAACCAGGAAGACTCTAAGAATGTTATTAATTCCAGACTATGATTTTTCCTGTTTCATATTTTTAATTCAGTGTATATAAGTTTATAATAATTTTTCTATACTATATAATCCAGCCTGCCTCTGGTGTTTCCTAAGATGGCATTTTTTTTTTTTTTTTTTTGCTGTCGATTCTACCCCATTTGGAAAAACAAAAAACAAAAAACAAAAAAAACTGTATTAGCTCCAAGACTTTACTACTTTTTCATTTCTAGCTTTTCAGGTTTTTTTGTTTTTGTTTTTAAGATTTTAAGGGCAAGACGGTAGGCTTAATTTTGGTATAGAATAAACTTTGATTAATGTGATATCTTTAATTTGGCATAGTCTTGTGGTTATAGCAATTTACACCTGTTTACTGTATCAAGTGATTCTTTCCTATGGAAAGAGCATAAGAAGCCAGAAGCTGCTTTCCCAGTGGCCATTGTAGGACTTTGAATTGCCCACATATCCTTCACAGAATTCACACTAATTTTTTTTTAATCTATGAATGATTAGAGTGATTACTTTTTTAATATCTGCTGGTTGAGAGCACAGTTATCAATGCAGGAGTAGGCTGGTAATTTTTCATTACAGTCCTATGAAGTGAAGGCTTAATTTACAGAGTGATGATAGGCAATTAAGTAACCTGCATAGGGTCACACAGCTTGTCAGTTAAGGAGACTAAGTTTGACCCAGGTCTAGGTGCCTCTGAACTCCCATTGTCCCACTTAATCTCCTTTCTGTCTGACATTCTGTAATCACCTCCTATGTACGTAGCCTGGGTTAGGTGTGATGCCACTTCATAAAAATGCTGTTATATTTATCAATCTACTTAGGAATAAGCATAGAAAATGGATCTGAGATTGGAACACAAAATTATGTTAATGCTTTAAGAAGCCCCTCTGAATTTTGTCTCCCAAATATATTCTTGTCTTGTCTTCAGTAATGTTACCTAATATCTAGTCTATCTACTAGGAATATAGAGGTCAGTTTTAGGAGTAGGGGATGTGTGGTTCTAATAGTTTTCTCTAAAAAGAATGAAAAAGTAGCTTCACACTTGTCAAAATCCTTCTCTCTAACCTTCTCATCATGCATTTCTCCTACCGGGGCTCCTCATTGGGATATTTCTGCTGTCCATAGGCATTCAGAGTGCTATGTCAAGTTTTGAGAATTTCTAGTGGGACTAATGGGATTGTTGAGAATAGAACTCGAGGTAAGCAGTTAAAATGCGTTCAACCAACAGTTTCTACCACTGAGAATATGGGATTCTTGCTATCTATGCAAAGCTAAAGGTACTCAGTTTTCTTCTCTAAAAAGACCAGTCCTATCCCTTATAACATCATGGTCAATCTTAATCTCTAAGACAATAGATTTATTACTTTGAGTGACTAGCCATATTCCTAGAAAGAGGATTCTGGTGAGACTAGTCAATTTTCCTCTGGAAGTCTTATAGAATATTTATCTTGCCTAAGCTTGGTGTTCTCTAGGATAAAAGGTGCCTGGGTACTTGAAGCAATTTTCAGATAAGCCATGGGATTCCTCTGTAGAGGAAAACTACAGACAGTAATTCTAAGTGAAGAATCATGACCACATTCAACCATCTCCAACAATACCAAACATGTGCTTAAGAGCTATCTTTAGGTTGCAGATCAGGACTACAACTTTCTTCTACTCGATTACACTGACAAATAAACTTGATCCCAAAGTCATGTTCACCAGGGTGTACAGTTAAAATAAATTTTGTACTTAAATAAGAATTCCAGTTATTTGTTAAGTGAAAAGTATAGTTTTAACCACTTCTAGTATATATACACTATAAAGATCTCCATGGAATTGTGCATCTTTTATGCAATCAGACTTTCTATTGTTTTCAAAAATTCACTCTGATGTAGCCAAAAGCAAATAAAGAGTTATCATAGGAGAAAGATATTAGTACATTAATTGTAATCACATTATGCTAAAGAAAAATATGAAGTGAATGAATACAGGTAACACATTTGCTGCATAGGGGATGCCTAACTGCAATTCCTAAAGTTATTCAAGTGGCCTAGCAACTAAATCATAGCATCTGATTATGCAAGACAAGAATATTTATTGGAAATATCATGTGCGTGTGTGTGTGTGTGTGTGTGTGTGTGTGTGTGTGTATGTGTGTGTGTTACTGGGAATTGATTGAGTCCAGGGACATTGTGCTTCTGAGCTATACCCCAATTCTTTCCTCTTTTTTTTTTTTTTAATGAAACAAAGTCTCACTACCTTGCTCAGGGTCTCATTACATTTCTGAGGCTTTCCTCAAACCTGCAATCTTCCTATCTCAGCCTCCCAAATACTGGAATTACAGGCAAGAGCCACCATGCCTGGGATTTCATGCTTTTTGAGTAAGGCAAACCTTTATTCCAACCCTTCAAACTGTGATTTTTTCAAAAGTTATTTAACTTGTCCAAGCTTCAGTTTTTCATGTATTAAGTAAAAATATTAATAGCCATGTCTGAAGCACAGCCTGAGACAGGTTTCATTGAAGTGATTTATTTGGCACAGCATGGGGATGAGACATAGGGAGGGGGAGTTACTTTTAGGGAAAGGAAGTGAAGAAAGCAGGTTATGGAAGAGAAAAAGAGTGTGGCAAGAATATGCTGTGTTGTCTATATGTCAGAGAATATTATAGTCACTCAAATATTTTAGTCTTACAGTATGTGGAATAATTTCACAATTACCAAAATTACTGTAAAACAAACTACTCTAACCACAGAGACAAACATAGCTAAAATTAATTAATAGATTGAACATGACCATCTATTAATGAGGTTTTGCCAGTATCCCTGCTTCATTTATTTTCACATCTGCTAGTATTTACGACTGACTGATAGTAGGTGGCAGTTGCCAAAAGCTTAAGAATCAATCTATAAGGGGAAGCAGTTGAAAGTAGAAATATTTTATTCAATTACTCAATTTTGGGGTCACACCAGGAAAGACCATCATTAACTTGAGTTCAGGGACATGGTATCCTATTTCTAGTAGATGTCATCTTCAGAATGACCATGCTCTGCCCATGATTACACATATATTTAAAAAGTCCTGCTCATATTTAAAAGAAATAATGCCCCAGTAGAAAGCTAGCCAGCAATTATAATATTCATAAGCATACTAGAAGATCCATGTCACTTCATATACTACTTTTTCTGTGTTACATATATAGTACATGAGAGTTGATAGATATATTCATGTAAATTGCTCAGATATTTTATTTAGTGAACTATTTGAGGTTAAATAGGTATCTCTATATCTTCTGCAGTGTTTTTTCTATTACTCTTGTGTTTCCTTTTCCATTACCACTTACATGTATGTCTAGTGTACATTGTCTTTCAGGACCATATTCAAATTGTCCAGAGTTATCCAAAACATAACACTTAGCTAACTCAATGGCTATGTGTCAGGTCACCAAAGAGTGATTCTTAAAGCATGTCACTGCAAAGGACATGGTGGTTGGCTACTTGGATCTGAAAGTATGGTAACAGTATGTTTAACCCCCTTTGTCTTTCTAGAGGACAGATTTTTAAATGAAAAAAATGTTTCTGTTTATTTCTATGTGACAAATCTTGACAAATATCTAACCCATTTTGAGATTTTTTTAATTGTTCAAAGTTTCCCACGTGGACCTTGTCAGTGGAGTCTTGTGTGGTGTATGACTACTGCTGAGTTCAGTAGGAGTGTGATCTGGTTCAGTATGCTTGAAACCTATATTGCAAGTACAAGGGTTGGCCTTTCTCTTTTGCTTTTTTGTTTTTACAACTATCATGCCACCTTACTGTCTGGATTACTTCCTTCCTTACAAGTTATTATTGCTAATTTTATAGCTAGTATGCCCAATGTCACTGTCGCTTATAATGAGGTCCCAAAAGAAAGATTGCTCCAAAAGGAGCATTGCTAGCAAGTAGCAAACTCACTCAACCATAGTTTATGTCTGTACTGAATTGAAAATATATGTTGTAAGGAGTGCATGAATAGAAAAAGTCAGCTTCTGTTCCTTCATCTTATTGGCATTGTTCATTAGGCATATTGTCCACATTTACCATTGAAGTCAGATTCCAATAGATACCTAGGGCTGCATATAATTCTCTTATTAAAAAACCCAAACCCAAGTAAAAGAAGTCCAGGTAGTGGACAGGACCACTCTCATTTTGGAAGCACAGGGCTATGTATGGCAACAAGCTTCACTCTTACTCTGAGAGCGGAAGAAGTCCAGGCTAGAGTGTAAGGGATTTGGCAGATTGGCACCTGGCTGAATACATACAAATTTCATACTTGTGTGAATTTAATAGAATAAACCCCAGTGGAATTCAGGAGGGACTAGTAACATGTGTTAAGTACCGGTTACAAGTTTATTCTAGGGCCAGTTTTAGGAATTAACATGAAATATTTTAACAAATTTTGTGTTAGGTACCATATAAGGTGCTTTTTTATATGATATTTTAAAAAATCATACAAGTTGGGTGTGGTGGTGCACACCTATAGTCCCAATACTTGGGAAGCTGAGACAAGAGGATTACAGGTTCAAGGACAGCCTCAGCAAGTGTGAGACTCTCATCAACTTAGAGAGATCCTGTTTCCAAATAAGAAATAAAATCAGGCTGGGGGTGTAGTGCAAAGGTAGAACGCCTCTGAGATCAACCCCCAGTGCCACACACACACACACACACACACACACACACACACACATGCACAAAGTAATCATACAACCTGCAGGATGTTTCCATGTGGTTCTCACTCTCTTTCCTTTGAATATTCTTCATCTAAATCCTCATAATTGTGAGTTTTATAGGAAACAAAACCCATTAGCATCAAAATATTTACTAACGAACTGATCATTTACAAAACTGTCACTCCATCAGTAAACATCCTCAGTTAACACACATAAACTATATTGCCATCAAGAGATTTGTGGATTTAGCAAATGAGGTGTGTACTTAGAACAAAAGGATACACAGTGGAGCAGTCTTCATACCAATAATTAAGGAAAGGGCAAAGAGCATTGATGAAAAGTAAATAAGCCAAAGGAATTGTGTTCAAGCTGCAAATGTCAACTATGAAACAATGGAATTATTTTTCTTTTTTTTTTTTTTGTACTTGATATTGAACCCTGGGACAGTCTACCTCAAAGCTATACCTCCAGCTCCAGCTGTATTTATTTTGAAACAAGCTCTCACTAAATTGCTGAGTGTCTTGCTAAATTGCTGAGGCTGGCTTCCAACCTATGACCCTCCTGTTTCAGCCTCCCAAATCCTGGGATTACAGGTGTGTGCTACCACTCCTGGCTGAAACAATGGATTTTTGATAGTGTAATCATCAAGTTATATAAGAAATATCAGTAGCTGATTTATTCTTTGTCATGGTAATGAGTGCATAGTTAAATTATAAACTATATGGTAGTGGACTAACTACCATAACTGTAAAGTCATATACTTTTTTTAGCTTCAGGAAAAAAATCTCACTTAAATATTTGTATTATTAGCTGAGCATGGTAACACATGCCTGGAATCCCAGGTTGAGAGAGGAGAATCTCAGGTTCAAGACCAACCTGAACAACTTAGGGAGACTCTGCAATGTAGTGAGACCCTTTTTCAAAACAAAACAAAACAAAAATAATTAAAAAGGGCTAGGACTGTAGCTCAGAGCTAAAATGCTAGAATGCCCTTGGATTCGATTTCCAGCAACACAATATATATTTGTATTATTTATTAAAATAATTTATGTCCCATTTAAAAGAGATTCACTTTAAGCGATACTTTTCCCTGACATGAATTATCCTTGATAAAAAGGACTTTCTGTCTTCTTAGTATTTTTTTATTGATGCACTGTTATCATACATCATGATGAAGTTCAGAGTGATGGAGGTTATCATGCACACAGCACTCAGTGATCCTTCCCCCAGTTCCCACCTCACTCTCTCCCCGACCCCACCTCCCTATACGCGACATTATGATTGGCATTGATAAATTTGTGTATGTACATCATGTCCTTTGAAGTGTTTCCCTCTTCAAGTTTCCCTCCCCTTTCCAGCCTCTCTCATTTAGGTCCTCTCCCTCACTCCACTAAAGTTCCTCCTTCTTTGTCTGGAGTCCCTCCTGTGTCATATTTTCCCCCTGGCTTCCACATGTGAGGGAAAACATCTGCTCTTTTACTTTTTGTGACTGGCTAATCTCACTTAGCATAATATTTTCCAGTTCCATCCATTTACCTGTAAATGACATAATTTTGTTCTTCTTTATGGCTGAGAAGTATTTCATTGTGTATATATCTCATAATTTTGTAATCCATTCATCTATTGATGGACAACCAGGCTGGTTCCATAGTTTGACAATTATGAATTTTGTTGCCATAAACATAGATGTGCATGCATTACTATGGTAGTCTGGTTTCAGTTCTTCTGGGTAGATACCCAGGAGTGGTATACCTGGGTCATATTGTGAATTCAATTCTCATTGTTCTGAGGACCCTCCACATTGTTTTCCAAAGTGTTTGCACTAATTTACAATCCTACCAACAATGTATCAGAGTTCCTACTTCTCCACATCTTCACCATCATTTATTATTGTTTGTGTTTTTAATGATTGCCATTAATTGGGAATGTAATTGGGGTTAGGTGAAATCTCAGGGTAGTTTTTTTGTGTTTTTTTTTTTTTTTTTTTTTTCAGTACTGGGGATGGAACCCAGGGGCATTCTACCCCCGAGCTAAGTCCCAGCCCTATTTTTTATTATCTATTTTGAAACAGGGTCTCACTAAGTTGTGGAGGGCCTCACTAAGCAGCTGAGGCTGGCCTCGAACCTGGATCCTCTAGTCTCAGCCTCCCAAATGCTGGGATTATAAGAATGTGCCACCACGCCCGGCTCAGGGTAGTTTTGATTTGCATCTGTCTGATTGCTAATGATATTACTGGCCATTTGTATTTCTTCTTTTGTGAAGTGTCTATTTAGTTCATTTGCCCATTTTTTATTGGGTTATTATTTTTGGCAGTAATTTTTTTGAGTTCTTTGTATATTCTAGATATTACTCCTCTATCAGAGACCTCTCATTCTGTTGGCTCTCTTTATAGGTTCTTGATAGTTTCCTTTGCTGCACAGAAGCTTTTCAGGTGAATGCAATCCCACATATTAATCCTAGTTTTAATTTCTTGTGCCTTTGGGGTCTTATTAAAGAAGTTTGCCTATGCCTGTATGTTGGAGGGTTGGTCATATGCCCTCTCCATGTAACTGCAAAGTCTCTGGTCTACATTCTAAGTCTTTGATCCTCTCTAGTTGACTCTTGTACAGAATCATAAGGTGAGATTTACTTCCATTTTTCTGTATATGGAAAAACAGATTTTCTAACACTATTGAAAAGACTCTTTTTTTCTATCATATATTTTGGCCTCTTTGTCAAAAATTAATTGGCTATAAGTATGTAGATTTTTTTCTGAATTTTCTATTCCTCTACATTGGTCTATGTGTCTGCTATTGTTTTAATACCATGCTGTTTTTATTACCATGGCTCTGTAGTATAGTTTGAAATCAGGTATCGTGATGCCTCCTTCATGATTCTTATTCTGAGATTATTTTAGCTATTCTGGGTCTTTTTTTTTTTTTTTGGTTCCATATGAATTTCAGAGCTGATTTTCCTATACATATGAAAAATAACCATAGTATTTTAATAGGGATTTCATTGATTCTGTAGATCATTTTTGGTAGAATGGCTATTTGTGTGTGTGTGTGTGTTACTGGGGATTGGAGATTGAACCAGGGGCATTGTTCCTTTGAGCTACATCCCCAGACCTATTTTTTATTCTTTATTTTGAAACAGGATCTCATTAAGTTATAGAGGGCCTCACTAAGTAGCTGAGGCTGGCTGTGAACCCCTGATCTTCCTGTCTCAGCCTCCCAAGTACTGGGATTACAAGTATGCACTATCATGTCCAGAAAGAATGGCTATTTTAATATTATTTATTTTGCCTCTCCAAGAACATGGGAGATTCTTCCATCTTCTAAAATCTTCAATTTTTTTTTTCTTTAGTGTTTTATAATTTTCATTGTACAGGTCTTTTACCTCCTTAGTTCAATTTGTTACTAAATGTTTTTGAGTTTATTGTGAATGGAATTGCTTTCTGGATTTCTTTTACAGTATATTCATAGTTGGCATTTAAAAAATCTGATTTTTTTAGATTGATTTTGTATCCAGACATTTTACTGAATTTGTTAATCAGTTCTAAAAGTCTTTTGGCTAAGTTCATTGGATCTTCTAAATATAGGATCATATCATCTGTAAATAGAAATAGTTTCAGTTCTTCTTTTCCTATTTGTAGTACTTTGACTTACTTCTCTTGCTTTATTGTTTTGGCTAGAGTTAAGTACTATATTAAAAAGAAATGGTGATAATGAGCATCCTTGTCTTGTTCCTCATTTTAAAGGGAATTCCCACAGTTTTTCCCCATTTGATATGATTTTGGCTGTGGAATTATTGCATATTGCCTCTATTATGTTGAAGTAATTTCCTTCTATTCTGATTCTCTGCAGTTTTTTTGTTTTTTTTAACATGTATGGATTTGGGATTTTGTCGAATGCTTTGTAAGCATCTAGTGAAACAATCATGTGATTTTTATTCTTAGTTCTGTTTGTGTGGTGAATTACGCTGATTGTTTTTCATATGTTGAACTAACCTTGCATCCCTAGGTTGAACCCAACTTGGTCGTGGTATATAATTTTCTTGATATGGTTTTGAATGTGTGTTGCTAGTATTTTGTTTAGAAGTTTTGCATCCATGTTCTTCTGTGATATTGGTCTATGATTTTCATTTCTCAAGCTTTCTTTATTTGGTTTTGGTATTATTGTGATACTGGCTTCATAGAATGTGTTTGGGAGAATCCCATCTCTTTTTATTTCATAGAATATAGTTTGTAAGTATTAGGATTAGATCTTCTATAAAGATTTTATAAAATTTGGCTGAGAATCCATTTGAACCTAGGCTTTTCTTTGATGGTAGGCTCTTTATTGCTGTTTCAGTCTCTTTGCTTGCTATTATTTTGTAGAGGAGGAAATTCATGCTCAGAGAAGTTGAATTACTTTCATGTAGTCACATCATTTTCTAGTTATTAATTCGAGAGAACTATTTCCAACCAAAGACTTTTGATTCCATGTCCAGGATTCTTTAAACCATATATCAGCTGTTTTATAATCCTTTTTCCAATTATGTTTTATTCACATCGTAATTTTAAATACTTTTAGTTTGTCCGTAGCCTTTACTGCTTTCACTTTTCCATCAACATCCACTATCATGAAAAGAGTTTGTCCAGGATCCTGCTTTTGGGGGTCCTTAAAGAATAATCATTTCTGAGAGTGACATGGTTGAATATTCTATCCAGTCTGAGGTGTAGAAACCCAGGTTTATTTAAACCACTATAGCTGGAGGAGTTGGGCTCCATGTAGATATATCTGTATTTCATGTTCCTTGATTTTTTAACTTACAACTTCAGAATTTGTGAGAGTCTCTAATTTGAGAGATACTTTTTCTGGTTATTTAACTTTAGCAAAATAACCTTGATTTAAAAGAAAAGGAACTTACTAGAAGATAATAAGAGCCTCACAGAAACACCACGTTTATTATTTTTTTTCTTTACATTTTTATGCCTTTTTTAGCAATACTTTGGTTGAACTTTAATACGAACCAATTAAAAAGGACAAGATACTTCAAAACGTATATTGATTATGTGTTCCTTGATTTGAAAAATATGCTTGGTAGTAATAGTCATTGTTTGAAGATCTTTTTAAAATAATTTGTTGGTGCATTGAAATTATACAACATAATGAGGTTTCATGTGTTTAAAACATACGTGCATGGTTCTTTCTGTGCTTCCTTCCACATCCCACCCTGCTCCCTCCTCTTCCCTCTCCACCTGGGTTAGTAAAATTGGTAGTAATACCTTCACATTTTGCCATAGTGTTATTTGAACTATTTCTTTCCCCAGTCCTCCTTTTTCCCCCTCTGTAACACTCTCCCCAACCTCCCTTCAACTACTATACAGATCTTTCTTTTCATTATTCAAAGTTCCTTATTCTTCCTATTTTCTCTCTAGCTTCCACAAAATGAGAAAAAGCATACTACCCTGGAGTTCCTGAGATTGCATAATCTCACTCATAATATTATCCAGTTGCATATCTTTGTGTTTGGATAGCAAGAGATAGAGAGGTCATATGGCTATGCTTCCAATAAATAGTATAATTATTTCATTGTTTTAGACAATATCACTGCTTTTTTCTACCAAGCTTATTGGGTTTCCTTCAGCTTTATGTCCAGCAGAAAACATTGGTCATTTCAATGAAAATAAATAAAATAATTATAAAATGCTAACCATTAGCATGCCATCAATTTAAAGACAAGCTTCAAGTTATTTGATAAACATGAAATACAGCCTCTTTGAATATCATAAAAGTGGCATCATATTGTCAATATTCTTACAAAGATGTATAGAAAATACTGCAATTATAATGGCCTTAGGGTAATAGGCATTTAGGTTAAGAGAATAAACATAAAAGTTAAAACTGAGGAGTATTCAAACAATAATTAATGTAAAATCTTGTACCACATGTGTTCAGTAGATGGAAAAAGCATTTCATATGAATGATATTTGACCTGTAATTTGATTTGAGTAATGCTGGTAAAACATCTGTCCATACACATGTAGTCTCCATAGGATCTTGGTATATAAGCATGCGGAATGGGTAGATTTTGCAAGCCCACATTATCTATCATTAATGCATGTCTTACCACCAATCCAAAGTTCCTTTGGTGCTTCCCCTAAAATACTTGATTAGCTAGCCATCGTTGCTCTCTTGCCTGTGTCTACCCAGTAGCCTAGTTGATACAGCAGCCTCAGGAACAAATATCCTGAGTTGAAATACTGTTCTGCTACTTCCTAGTGTTTTGACTTCAGACTAGTGACTTCAATCCCCTGCACCTCACTTCTCTCATCTACAATATGGTAAAAGAACAGAATGTTTCTCCAAGTTTGTTCTGTGTTCTGACCAATGAATGAATCAGTAAGTCATATAAGTGTTTAGAATATTGCCCAGCACATGATACTATATCAAATGTTATTGATGTTATTATATTATCAAACACATCAGGGAACATAATATCATGTTCATTTTTTAAAAATGTCATTGAACATATATCCAATTAAGACTTAATGTATATGAATTACCATAATAGGGATAGAAACCTGAACCTCAAGAGGTTGAAAATGCAATGATTAGAAGTTCCTAGTTTCCTTTAAGGATCTTCTCAGAGAGAATTGGTTTACCACCAAATCTATACTAATATTTGGTGAACAGTAAGAGTTCTGATCCTATGGAAGTGTGAGTTATCCTCACTTGTTACTAAGTTCAAGGACATCTTATAATTATTCCTATCTACGACTTGCAAGTGAATTCTATGAAGAGAAGTCACCACTAGACGTCCCTTTCTCTTAGGATATAAATGTAGATATTTTGGTATCAGCTAGCAGACCTCACATTTCATAGTCTTAGCAGCACTTTCTCAATCTTGCCTCTTCCTCATGCCTTCTATCCTACCTACATTGGTCCCTGTCAGGTCCTTGAATGTGTCATCTCTCTCACATCTCATGATCTCTTCACGTTTCACCTCCTCTGCACACCATGTCTGCCCTGCAGGCTTCAGAATTCTGCTTCAAGTTCAACCTCTCAGGAGAATGATCTCTGATTTCTTCCAGAATATGGCTATCACTTCATTAAATGCTCCCAAGGAATGCCCTATTTTCTCTTTAATATTTCTCAACAATACAGTGACATAATTAATTTTTTTTTCTTTTTTTTTTTGCGGTACTGGGGGTTGAACTCAGGGGCATTCTACCTCCGAGCTTCACCCCCAGCCCTATTTTTTATTCTTTATTTTGAAACCAAGTCTCACTAAGTTGCGGAGGGCCTCACTAGGTAGCTGAAGCTGGCCGCGAACCCGGATCCTCCGGTCTCAGCCTCCCGAATGCTGGGATTACAAGTGTGCGCCACCACGCCCGGCTCACATAATTAATTTTATAATAGCAGTGAAAGGGCACCATATTCACAGCATATTGACAGATAAATTATAGTAATTAAGTTAAATACACTTAGTATCTCCTCAGTAAAAAAAAAATAAAAATAAAAAAGCAAGTAGGGGTAAGGGTATGAAACAGAGGGAGAGGAAGGGGGAGGAGGAAGGAGAGAGAGAAGGAAAGGTAGGGGACAGGAGAGAGAGAGGGAGAGAGGGAGAGAGGGAGAGGGAGAGAGAGAGAGAGAGAGAGAGAGAGAGAGAGAGTGTTTAATAGTGTAGCTCATTCTGTGCACTATTCTGCTTGAACTTCTGATCTAACACCAGGAGTGGTCATAAGATAATGAGAGCATCTGTTCTTTCCTCAGCCATTTTTATTAACCAACTTTCACTGTGGAATGGAATACTAGTATTTGAATATATGTTTTTTAAACATCATGGTTCCTTCGCATAAGCCAACACAAGCCTTTCTTGTGTTCAGTGAAGGAAGAAATTGGTTCTCAATCTCTAGGAAAATTTGCCATATTGAATTAATTGAGGAATACTATTGGGACCTCAGAGTGACACCTTTCTATTTTTTTAGAGTAATTTAAGATTTTTTTAGTAATTTTTGTATAATTAATTGCAAGTATTTTTTGTGAGGTTTGGGGTGGTGCTGGGGATTGAACCCAAATACATTCTACTTCTCATCTATACCAAGCCTCTTTTTTAAAAAAAAATTAGATTTTGATGAATGGATTACAAAACCATGGTATATATACACAAAGTAATTTTACTCATCCACAAAGAAGAACAAAATTATGTCATTTTTAGGAAAATGGATACAACTTGAGAATATTTTGTTATGCGATATTCACCTGTCTCAAAAAGCAAATAGTGGTATGCTTTCTCTCATATGTGGAAATTAGATAGAAATTTGAAGCAAAGGTAACCTCAGATGAAGAAGCAGAGACTCCAATGGAGTAATGGGTTTAGGGAGGGAGAAGAAGGAATGGAGACATACGGAAGATAACAGCTGAAATAATGCTATGTATGTATATTAAACTACCAGTGCAAATCTCAAAGACATGTACAGAAAAGGGGAGCAGGGGTATAAGACCGAGAGGGAATTGCTCCATGAGGTGTGTGCATGTGTATTCCTATCACTCTATACCTCAGTATGATATATAATTATAATTCATCAAAAAAAGAAAAAATTAGATATATTTATCCTCTTTTTCAAAAAAAAATATCAGTTTTGAACCAGTCTTTTTAAGTTGCTGAAAACCTCGCTAAGTTGCTAAGGCTGGCCTTAAATTTTCAATTCTCTTGTCTCAGCCTCCCAAGTACTGGGGTTATATTCATGTACCACTATGCCTGGAAATTTTAGTATTTTTTTTCTTTTAGTAATTTAGAATTTTAGAGTAATTTGGATTATGTGAGATTTCTACCTTATACACTAATTTAGAATCTAACAGAAAAAAATAAAATTTCTCTATTTTTATTTAATATTTGTAATTGGGGCCAAAACTCTAAGATCTGTGAGAGCATAAGACACGTCTGGCAATGCTGCCATTACTGCCATTACAGCTAGCAAACAGCAATATATCTGGATTATATTAGAACTTAATTAGTAAATATTTACTAAATAAATTAGCATTTTACAAAATTTTACCGAATCAGTCTATTTGGCAACAATATAGAGATTGGACTTATGGAAATAGAAGACAGGTAGAATTTGGGATTCTTTAAAGCATTATGAAGATGTAGATAGCCTGCATCTATAGAAATCTAAATTAAAATGGTAAAACACTAAAAGTGGGACACAGGACAGAGATTGGTATATTATAATGAAGACTTACATGTGAAAGGCAATACTCTATCTAATTCCCTTTCCAAGCCAAACTCTAACCAAAAAGCTGACACCTCCCTTATCATTTTAGGTCGAATGAGCCGGACTCGATTTATCACTATGCCAACCCAAGGAGAAGGACGGCCATGCCCCACAGAGCTTACCCAGCAGAAAACGTGCCCCGTGACCCCCTGCTACAGCTGGGTCCTTGGCAACTGGTCTGCATGTAAATTGGAGGTAGGTCGTATAATAACACTTAGAAAAATGCTTCTCAGTATGTCCAAAGCAATTGTCTGGTCAAATGTGCAGACAGAATAAATTTTATAGGACCAGGCATCCAGCACAATGCATTTTTAATACAATGAGAGCATGAAAAAAATATAACCAACTGTCTTAACCTCACTCCAAGTGATATTGCTGAGAAAATAAATAGCCATTCATTAGGCACTGATTATAATAAGCTGGGTCATGGGTCTGCCAATCTCTTTGGCATCTTAAGAATTCTCTGGTTTTTTTTTTTTTTTTTGGCTTGTTGGGAATATCAAAGTAGTATTTAATTAGGCAAAACCCTGATGCAGTGGAAATGCACAGCTTGCTTTAGATTGTATTTCTTACCGTGGTACTTTTTGGCTTAGACAAATCTTGCATATGGGCAGAAAACCAAAAGTGTATGAAAGTTATATTTTAACACTATTACACGAACCAAGGTTACTACATTTTCCTCAATGATTACTTTTTTTATTGGCCGGAAGTATAAATGCCTAGCAACATCATCATATATCATGTACCCAGAGCTTTTGCTAGATCAGCAAAGATCATCTATTGCCTGTTCTCTCAGGCTTCTTGCTTCAGAAAAAGCACATTGATTTTCTCTCTTTTCTTATTTTACTAGTTTATCCTTCATTTCATGTTCCAAAGCATATTCTAATTAGGCAACATAATTTTGATTATGCATTAAGAAATCTGCAGAGTATTCTCATAGAGATGGTTAGTGTTCCTGTCAGGATGACATTGTCATGCAAC
>PVLC010013073.1:0-42629 GCA_004027655.1 Graphiurus murinus | reverse complement strand
CTTGTAATCCCAGCATTTGGGAGGCTGAGACCGGAGGATCCGGGTTCGCGGCCAGCCTCAGCTACTTAGTGAGGTCCTCCGCAACTTAGTGAGACTCGGTTTCAAAATAAAGAATAAAAAATAGGGCTGGGGGTATAGCTCGGAGGTAGAACGCCCCTGAGTTCAATCCCCAGTACCGCAAAAAAAAAAAAAAAAAAAATGACTCCCAAAGTAAACTTTTCAATGAATTTATTTTGTCATGTGTTAAATGCTATTTTGTTCTATTTTATCGAATGTTTATAAAGGTAGTCTATAGAAGTAAATTCTTATTCTCATATAAGAGACCAAAGACTTCTTACAATTTTAAATAAAATTCAGTCAATAAATATTTATTGTCTATTACAATTTAATATAATTTTAGAATCATGGATTACTATCTTTTATTAACATTTTTTCATAAAAGTCAATGATTCTTCATATGAAGATATTGTGAAAATAGCTTGAAAGAATGATTTTTCAGAAAGTTATTTTAAAGGAACTTGAAATATCCAGGTGTGATGTCACACACTTGTAATACCGATACTTGGGAGGCTGAGACAGGAGGATCGCAGGTTCAAGGCTGGCCTCAGCAACTTATTGAGGCCCTCTGCAACTTAGTGAGATCCTGTTTCAAAATAAATAATGTAAAATAAGGCTGTGGGTGTGACTCAGGGATAGAATGCCTCTAGATTCAATTTCCAGTATCACACACACAAAAGGAACTTAGGACTAAATGAATAAAAATAACTGTAGTGTTTATTATATTTAAATGACTTTTTATATTTCATATTATATATGCTGAAGACTTCTAAAATATTTTTATATACATTTTCTTTCAGTTTGGCCACATGTGCCTTTTGTAAATACCTATAGTAATGCTGATGTTTCACATATAAATAGATGTACACTCAATTTTTGTTCAAAATGTTAAAATTTCTTCCAAATCAAATCCAATAAGAAATCATTCATTCAAAATGAGGCTTTTACCATGCTAGTATCATTTCACAGGAAACACCATTTCCTATTGTTTATTGTGGAGTATATTGATAGCAATAGAAAAAAAGGCTATTTCAGTAAGCAATATTGCTATTTACATTTTGGAATATGAGCATAAATTTTCACACTGTTTGGAATTAAAAGTGATTTGAAATTTTTAATTCTTTTTACTTCAAAGAATATCCTGGAATTATAAATTAAGAATCTAGTGCTTTAGGAGGGGATGAAGTAATTCCTGTTGTAAAAGTTTTGTTGCATGCGCGCGTGTGTGTGTGTGTGTGTGTGTGTGTGTGTGTGTGTGTGTGTTGTGTACAATTCCTGGAAGCATGATCTACTCTAGAAACTCAGGCAGATACCTCCTTTAAGTAGACTCCGATATATGTGCTGGAGCCAGCTTATGTGAACTGAGAAGCCTGTTCTGCTTTCTTTTTGCATTTAGTGGCATTACATTGGTAATTTAAATCAGACACAGTGGGAGTATTTACACTGAAGAAGTCTGCACACACTAAAAATCAGGGCTTCCAGTCTCCCATGAGACTGACCAGCACACTAGGGAAACATACTTCAATGCACTAAGTAAATGGTACATGGAGATTAAAAGACATATAAAAACAGGTTTTGTATAACTTCTTAGAAACAATTGATATTTTTACTGTGTTCATGGATGATCAGAAAAGACCTCTGTTCTTTCCCCTTCTCTATCCTTCTCTTCCCCACTTCCATGAATAACCATACAGGTAACTAATCACACAGAATTACACAAACATATATTCCAAACTTACGGAGATACTTTAGATGGGCAAAAAAGTAATATCTACAATGAAATTCAGTTTATTTATATGCATTTACATATTTTTACACAGAAACTGAAAGTCAAATTTATCACAATTTTAAGGGTAATACAAAAACATTTCAACAAAGTATCACACAATTCAATTGAAAACGATGAAACGTCATGCTCAATTCCATTTATTTTTTAATATTTGGGTGTTTTTGAAGACATTTAAACATTTCTCATAGGAAGAAATTTGGAGATATTTTCAGTAAGACAGGAGTTGGTAGCCAATAGTCTGAGCAGTAATGAAAACCCCTCAGTAGAAGCCACAGGACCAGTATCTTCTGTAGCACAGTGGGCGGTAGCAGCCATAACCATAGCCGCCATATCCGCCAAAGCCACCATAGCCACCGTAGCCACCATAGCCACAGCCATAGCCACAGCCTAGGCCACTGTAGCCATAGCCCAGGCCACCATAGTAGCTGCCATAGTAACACATGGTGTCAGGAATGGAAGGTTCAGTGCAGGAGCAGGAAGGGACCTTGAGTCTGGATGTCACTGTCTGCCAAGTGCCTTTTATACACCTGGGCGGTGGGTGGGGAAAACCACAGGCAGCACAACGTCACACCATCTCAGTAATGTGCTTCAGAGGACGTCATGAGTATCCTCATGTGTTGAGAAAACAAGGCCCTCATAGCTGAGATGATTTTGCTCCTATGTCAGGAGTCCATGATCAGTTTATGGGCTTTTAAAATATGATACTCCTGCTGTATTTTGAAGGCTCTTTCTCATTCCATATTTAGTCAATTGAACACATATGACCTGATTACATGATGTTATGCAAATCACAAAAATCAGTATCTCATTTTTATTTATTTATTTATTTATTTATTTTTTCAGTACTGGGGATTAAACTCAGGGACATTCTACCTCCGAGCTATGTCCTCAGCCCTACTTTTTATTCTTTATTTTGAAACAGGGTCTCACACAGTTGCGGAGTGCCTCGCTAAGTAGCTGAGGCTGGCCACGAACTGGGATCCTCCAGTCTCAGCCTCCCAAATGCTGGGATTACAAGCATGCACCACCACGCCCAGCTCTCATTTTTATTTTTGTTTGGTTTGTTTCTATTCTTCTATAGGAAGAATATATCTCTATTTCTCTTCCTTCCTTCCTCTCTCCCTCCCTCCTTCCCTCTCTCTCTTTCTTTCTTTCTCTTTCTTTTTCTTCAGAAATAAGTCTTACCTGGTGAAATATTATCTTTCCTCTATGGCACAGTGGCAAAAATTAAACAATACTTTCTGGAGTCAAGAAACAAAGACAGGAATTGTTACATATCATGTTTAAAAATTACTATTTCAGTAAGCACAGGTGTTATTTATAGTTTGGAATATGAACATAAATTAGTAGTCTTGTCAGGTAGTAGTGGTGGCTTTGGTAGCACATGTAAGTCATACTACAAATGCCCCAAGATAAAAATAAGTGATGTTCAAATCATTGGATGTTTACATATTCCAAAACCTCAAGGGACCTCTAAAGACAGTGTTTTTCTTCAAATTTTATCTGTACCTATGTCCCGATTGGCATTTTTTGCTCTCATGTCCCTCCTCCTCCTCTTCCTCTACTTCTCCTTCCCTGGAGCATTCACACACAAAGTAAAGAAACAAAAGTTAAGGAGATATGTTAATAAAAATGTGACAAACCACAACTTACAGTGGTACAACTTATTAAACCTGAGTTGCATTTCCTCACATGAGATAAAGGAAATGAACATATGTGAAGAAGAATGTAAATTAAAGTGTAAACCTTTCTATCAATTTCAAGACATTCCGTTCAGGTTAATCGAAATGCAGAATTCTTGATCTGAATTACTTTTTTCCCACGGTAGTCAGAGGTTAAGTTGGCATTTCTGATGTATGGAAGCAAGGTGAGGAATTGCAGGAGGAGGAGGCCTGCAGGTGGAACTGCTCAGGAAGAAGTTCGATAGCATTCATAGGAACAGAATAATGAACTGCAAAATAAGCAGCCCACAGTTAGAGAATAGGCATGTGATGTCAGAAATGGATAATTCAGTCAAGTAGCAAGAAATCTACATCTTCAGATTAAATCCACACTGCTTGGTGCAGGGGCTTTACATACTGTGCTCTTGGCTACAGATGGCATGAGCTGTGCTGCCCTTGCAATTCACATTAATTTTTCTAATAATATGTCACCAGCTATCATACAGATGAATTAGGACATTTTTTAGGTAATATATTAATTTATTTTTCACCGGTGTTAAAAAGCAATTAAGGCCGGGTGTGGTGGTGCATGACTAATCCCAGTTCTTGGGAGGCTGAGACAGGAGGATCTCAGGTTGGAAGCCAAACTCAACAACATAACAAGCCCCTGATTCAAGATTTAAAAATAAACAAAAGGGCTTGGGTGTGTAGCTCAGAGACAGAATTCCCTTGGATTCAATTTCCAGTACCAAAAAAAAAAAAAGCAATTATAATTTATTTTGAGTTACTTTTGTTCAGACTGATCTTATTGTTACATTGCCTAAAGTGATCATTACCAATATCATGTCTGCGGTAGTTACAAGAAGATTGAGAGAAGAAATAAACTGCCAATCCCTAATTTTCTACCTCTCATGAATGGAGATTCCCTGAAGTCATACCACTTCAGTTTCCTCATTTGCACATTGAAACTTTGATGGTGAGAATGTGTATAGAGGTTCATAGCTCCAATTTCTCTCGTGCTCCCGAATGAATTAACGATATTCATTTTTAATTGTTTTCTACACTCTATCATTTAAGTAAACAGAATTAATTCATGTAGATGATATTTATTCAGGGCCAACTATATGTTAATGACATTTAAGACAATGGATTCTATTACTCTTACAATTGTGATTATGCTTTCCAGTATGATGTTTACTCATTTACAGCATTGTGTTATAACTTGTAGCAATGTGGTAAAGCCACTTGAAAATGTTAATTTATTTCTAGGAAGCTATATTAAACTGAGTAATTTTTATTGAAGACACCTAATGTTGAGATAATTAACAGCTACTTCCAAAATATGTGCATTAGGATGATGGAATTTTATGTCCCTAAAGCAAATGAAATAAAAACACTGCCAAAGTTTAACTATAAAGTAGTTTATATTGTAGATATGATGTTTGGAGTAATAAGTATTAAGAGAGTAGTTTTATAAAGTAAAATATAATTATGGGCTGGGGATGCATCTCAGCGGTAGAGCACTTGCCTACCATGTGCAAGGTCCTGGTTTCAATACCCAGTACTGCAAAAAGCAAAATAAAAGAAAGGAATAATTAAAGAAAAATATGTGAAATAATAAACTCACCAAGACCTATTCAAGGACTCACAGTAAAATGAAGATAAATAGGAGTAAACAAAGTATTATTATGTAGGAAAATAAAAATATACATGAAGTGGAGAAATCTAAATAATTCCAAAGATATTTGATAGTGGAGACATAGCTAATTTGCTCAAAAGAAAACAAAAACTTAAAAAAAAGAATAAAGTTTCACTGATTAGTAAACAACAAATTGTATGCCCTTTGCTTATACTTACATATATGTCCACAGAGAATTCTCAGATTGCAAATCAGAGTTAGTTTGGATGTGGGTTATGGACATACCTCCTAACTTTAATTTTCAGAAATTATTTTCTGTTTTATAGCTGAGCTGATGTTCATGCTGTAACAAGTCTGTCCAACATATGTGATGAATCAGAGATGCTCATGTAGTACCTGGACCTTGCTTGATCTTTCTCAACTCTTACCTGAACATAAATGCTCTTTGTGGACATACATATTTAGTTAGGTGAGACTATTCTCCAGAGTTGTAATTAAGATGAATATTATAATGTAATATAATCATTTCTGATCCTTCATTCATCTAGATGTCAAGGGCAAGACATTGAATGAACAAAAGAGCACAACAAAATGTTTGAGTAAAATTTTGCTACAGAAAATACATGCAGATCATCATTAAAATGTCATACACAAATATTCCCTTCAGTGGAGATATTCTATTACACTTTAAAATATAATTTAGTTTTATTTAGAGTTTACAAAGATAGAATAGTCAAGTCTTATCCTTAAGGGGCCAAAAAGTCATACAATCTAGTAAAACTTTAGAGTCACAAATTACTGTCTTTTTAACATTTTTCATGAGATTCAGTGATTCCTCAAATGAAGAGACTATAGAAATTTGGGGAGAAGAAGTTTTCAGAACATTACTTTTAAAGTGATTGATGGTAAAATAATATAAGTAACTGAGTACATATTTGAATGGTTTATCACATTTCATATACTATAAGCTTCTAAGATTTTTTATATAAATTTGCTTTCAATTTGACCATAAATATTGATCTTGCTTTTTTGTAATACTTTTAGTAACTCAAACATTTCAAATAAATATATGGAAATTCACTTTTTGTTAAAAATATTAAAATTAAATATACAAAGAAACTGTTCAATCAAAATGAGACTTTTTCCACGCAAACATCTCTTCACAAGGAATGTTATTTCCATTGTTAATTGTGGAGTGTAGGCATTAGTGGGAATTAGAAGTGAGTTGAAAATTATTTTTTATGACTTCAAAGGCAATCCTGGAATTATAAATTAAGAATCTAGTGATAAAGAGGGAATTAAGTAATTCCTGATACAAAAGTTGTAGTGTGTGTGTGTGTGTGTGTGTGTGTGTGTGTGTGTGTGTGTGTGTTGTGTGTGTGTATCTTGTGATACTGGTCACTAACCTCTCCTAGAAGCATGATCTACACTAGACGCTCAGGCAGATATGTCATTTAAGCAGATTCTGAAATATGCGCTGGAGTCAACTGTGCGATCTCAGAGAGTGTATTCCACTTTCTTTTTACATTTTGTGGCATTACATTGGTAACTTTAAATCAGAAGCAGTGGAGATATTTATACTGAGAAAATTTGCAAACACTACAAGTCAGGTCTCCCCTTGCCCCCCTTGAGATTGGCTGACTAGCACACCAGGGAAGCACTGGTCAATGCATACACTTGATATGATAGATTGAGGGGAAGAACTGCTGATTCTAACATATGATAAATGGAGAACAGGGGACTAAGACTTCTTGCTGATTAGACAGAGGGAGCATCTACTAAAGAATCACAAGAAAATATACATGTTTTATGAACTGGTGTCAGCTTCCTTAACTTTCTGAGATCAATGTTACCTCAGGATATGCCAAAGACTCTTCTTTTTTGATATTCTTTTTTTCCCCATTCTATTTAACAGTTCAACAAACATACACAGTACACACACATGTACACAAACACATGCACACATATGTACACACACATATGACAGAGAATAGTCTGAATACAATGAATTTATGTTTTTGACAAGATAAATGTGTATTAAAATAAATTCAACTTTTCCTCACATAAAAGTTTTTGTATAAAGCCAGGTACAGGGTTGCACACTTGACAGGAGGATCACAGGTTTGAGATTATTCTCAGCAGTTTAGACAGACCCTGCTTCAAACAATTCGAAAAGGATCAGAGGATGCATTTTGGAGTAGAATGCTCCTAGTTTCAATCCTCATTACCAAAATACATACATACATAATTGAAATTAAAATTTATCTTCAAAAGTTTTAATACCACCACTTTAAATACAGAGACAAACCTTTTCCAAATTAAAAAAAAATTTTCAGATGTTTTAAGTAAATTTAAATAAGAGTTTCAGAACTGGCATGTTTTATTTCAGATGGTTTAGGATGATGTTGAAATTTTAGGATAGGCAAACGAAATAGCCATAGGACGAATCATGGAGTCAGATTCTGGAAGTCAGATTGAGGACACTGATAATTTGAGTTGCTCTGGAAGCTTCTCAATAGAATCCATTAGACCAGTGTCTCCCACAGCAGGATGGACAATACCAGCTGTATTCATATCTGCGACAGCCATAGCCTAGGCCACCATGGTATTTGCTGTTCTAGCCCATAATTTCAGGAGTAGAGGATTTGGTCGAGGAGCAGGGAGTGCATCTTCAGTTTGACGACCATCATATACACAGGCCCTTTCATGTGTATACTTAATGATAGTTTGGGATCATCACAGGACCCATTCATTACATATTTTCCACTAATTTGCATTTTCTCACTCTTGAATCTTTGTTTCATTAAACAATATGAAACTCTTGTAAGCTGTACATCTTTGCTATTGAATCAGAATTCCTGTGATAAAATTATGCACCTTTAAGGTGTTTTTCTTATTCTCACTTACAACTCTTACTCCTTGTTTGTCTTAAAATGTTTGAACACATTTGCCTTGTTTAATCATTAGCTAAGTTCTAAAATGTTTATTTTAAAAATTTTGTCATCATTTCTGCATATATTATCTGGGGATCTACTACAAAGAGAAAAATTACTCATCAAGTGAAGACACATAAAAATCTTCTGAATTTTATTTTGAAATTTCATAAACACACCCCAGGGTTTAATATCTTTTAGCATTTCATCATCAGTTCCCTCTCTCCTTATATACTTTCTGTATACCTATTATTAGTTCTGTTGAATATTTTAAAGCAGCATTCTAGACAAGGCTACATTTCTCATAAGTATTTTATACACACTGGACAGTCAGATATATACAACCACAATACATTATTACATCAATAAAATTTTAAAAATTGGCATCCTCTAATATTTAACTTATGTTCAATTTTGCTATATTACTTCACAAATATATTATAATAATTTTTCATATGAGTACTCACATTATTTTTAGGCACATCTTTTAATTATTTTTAATGATATAATAGTTCTTCTCTAGGCATTTTTATGCATTTTATTTTTGAACACATTATAATACTGTTTTTCAGAATTCTTAAATGTTTATTTCTTCCACATTTTTTTTTCTTTTCTTATATTCCGTGTCCCATCCCTCACAAACCACCTACTGGTAAATATACAGGGTTGCTGTGATTCTTGTTGTTCTTATTCTATTACAGGTACTACAGTTTGGATCTGGAATGCCCCCCAAAGGCCCTTTTACTAACCACTTGGCATCTACCGGGTAGTGTTATTGGGAGATTGTGGAATCTTTAGGAGATAAGGTCAATGAAGGCATGTTTTAGAGGGCAATAATGGGACCTCAGCTCCTTTCTCTTTCTGTTTCATTCCTTCCAGGCCATGGGGTGAATAGTTCCCCTCCACTGCACACTTCTACGATGGAAGAACGTATTTTCTCCTATTTTGTAAGTTGCCTTTCTTTCTGTTGATTATTTCCCTTGCTATGCACAGTAACATTAGGAGAAAAGTGAATTGTTTAGGCATTGAGGCTCTGGAGTGAGACAAATGTGTAACTATCTTGAGGCTCCTAGTTTTAAAAGTATGAAAGTCACATAAAATATTAACAAAGGTTTGTCAGCCTTATTCATTCATTAATTTATTCAGGAACTGTCCTAGGTGCTGAATCATGCAACTTGTGTTAATGGTTTGTGTTCTAAGTATTCTGTAACCTCTCTTTTCTAAAATAGGCTATGAAGCCGGGCGTGGTGGCGCACGCTTGTAATCCCAGCATTCGGGAGGCTGAGACCGGAGGATCTGGGTTCGCGGCCAGCCTCAGCTACTTAGTGAGGCACTCCGTAACTTAGTGAGACTCAGTTTCAAAATAAAGAATAAAAAAAATAGCGCTGGGGGTATAGCTCGGAGGTAGAATGCTCCTGAGTTCAATCCCCAGTACCGCAAAAATATAATAATAATAATAATAATAATAATAATAATAATAAAATAAAATAGGCTATGATACTTATTGGAAGCCACTTAAAAAACTACACTTTACCAGAGGGTGACATAGTTTAAAATATTTCATATGATGAGAATATTAGGAATGGCATCTAATATTAATGGCAAACATAAAGTTCCTTAGTCTTATAACTTTGTTTTAAAAATAATTAAAATTAATTTGCACATCTCAAATAATTTCCTAGATGTATACCTTGTTCTTAAATAATAATATCTCTATCATGCAACATATTGTCATTTCAAAGTTTCAAGGGCTCTGTCAGTCATTTGGGGTAAAGTTCATAATTTTAAGCAAAGGTCAAAATGACAAAATGTTATATCGAAATGGGTATTAAACAGACTAATGTTGAAATTGCACTACTCTACTTTGGTTTAGGGGGAATTTGTATGAATGAAAAATAAGTCTTCAAAAAAGAAGCTAGAAATATAAAACTCAAACCACTGTTTCATGAATACAGCTATCTATTTTTTATGTTTGATATGCTTATATGTTAATGGGCTACTATTTTCTAGAGATTCTTAAAGACAAAAGGGTCATGCATATATACTTTGGTAACATGAGACATGAGATATTGTTTAAATGTATATGCTAGAGAAAAAAAGAAGATCATTTAGAATGATGTCAGTGGAAAACCCAAATACAAACACAAAGAGGCATCGTCCTAAGTACTTAACTGTACTGTATAATGAAACACTCCAACAACCTAAGATTGAGGTACATAGAGGATGGTGATGTGAAATTGAGGCATTGATGTGGGATTTTATCTGTTAGTTAAAAAATTAGCAATTGGGCTAATGTTTTAATATGATCATGTATGGATGGTAGCAATTATAGTTTCATCAAGAGCAAATTCCATTTAGAAGTAACTTACTTTTTGGCCTCTGATTTTTAGCATCTCTTGAAATATAGACCACATTTCTTTCATAATAATACTCTCATGCATGTGCATATAACAGATGCAACCAATATAATGAAAATGAATGAGATATTGGTAATACTGAGGATTTTATTGAAATTTGAAATAAAATTAGTCTCACAGAAAGGATGTAGAACAAATTACATGCAGAGCAATAACTGTAAAATAGTAACAAGTGAAAAAATTTCTTTGACAAAGCAAGACATTTTAGATGATTACATTCATTTGAGATGGTGGATGTAGAGTATAAACTCTTCTATCCTTCCCAAGTAGCCCAAGATGGATAACTAGTATTTTAAAAAGATGAGAAGAACTTACTAAGTAGGGTCAGAAAAGTCAATGAGTGTCCATAGATATTGTCTTAGTAGAATCCATAGAACCAATATTTCTCATAGCAAGATGGGCAGCAGAAGCTGTTGTCATACTGGCCATAGCCATAGCCACAGCCATAATCCAGGTCTCCATCGCCACAACCATAGCCATAGCACAAGCCAGCGTAACCACAACCCAGGACACTGTAGTAGTTGCCATAGTAGCACGTGATGTCAGGAGTGATAGGTTTAGTATCCTCAACCTGAATGTCAATATTGTCCCAGGACTTTTATATTCCTTCGGTGGTGGATGGGTCAAGAACAGGATTGGCTAGACTCATAATTCACTCTGTTTTACATTAGAACACATCCTAACTCCTATGTTTCTTTAGGCAAAAAAATCTTATTGGCTGTATGAAGTTTACTTTTAGTCAGAGTTCCAATGAGCAAACTATCTGCCATTAATTGTAACTAATCACTATTTGCAAATATGAATTAAACTAGTTAGTGAAAAATTCTCTGACCAGGATTTATGGAATTGAAAAAAATTGCTATCTACTCAGGTGAATGTATAAGTGCATGGGCAGATATTTTACCTAAAGTAAAAAACTGTCAAAATATCTATATATAATTTATCACATGGTTCCCATTCTCCCTAAGGAAAATAATCACATCAATACTTCATGATGAATGAACTGATGTGATTTATTTCCTAATGTCATCATAAAGGTATCTATATTTCCACCAATAATCATATTTCATGTTACTTCTTATTATGTCTGATAAAATGTATAATTTTGTTAAAATGAGATGTTGGCTTATGTATTTTATTTCCTTATGTTAAAAGTTTGATCTTCCCATATATAATTAGTGGACTTTGGTAGAACTTTTTACTCTTCTTTATAATGTGGAAAACATTCATTTATACCAAGCTGGGGTTTTTAAGTCATCACACAGTAGAAATCTGCAGAGTGTCAGTCCACTTGCACACTGTTTCTCATTCCTTTCTGTTTTTGTTTTTCAGTACTAGTGAGTGAACCCAGAGCAATTCTATCACTGAGCTATAGCTCCACCTTTTTATTTTGAAAGAAGGTTTCTCTAAGTTGCTGAAGATCTCACTAAGTTGCTGAAGCTGGCCACAAACCTGTGATCCTCCTGTCTCAACCTTCCAAGTACTGAGATTACGGGTATGTGCTACCACATCTGGCTGCCCATTCTGTTCCTTAATGTTAACAGATGCAGGGGGATCTAGAGTATTGAGAAAGGTGTTCTCCTTCATGCAGTCTTTGGACTTCCACTTGTTCCCTTGAACCTGGAGCAGATTTTTACCAAGAGATAAAGAGCATCCTTTGTTGAGCTTATTGCTTAATATGGGGATATTGCTCCATTTCCAGCTTAATGTATGCTTCTTTGTATGTGTATGTCAGTGGACTCCAGGAATGCCCCTAGTTTTTAGTATTTCATACTCCATGGGGGATGGGAGGAGTGTGCATAGGTCAGTTGCTCTGCATGACCTATGGTACCTGATGGCCCTGAGGATCAGTGTACACTATTGATTCAGATCTCTGTGTGCTTAAAAGCATTGTTCCATCTCTGGCATGTTTTTCAGGGTCATTCTCATACCAAGGTGCAGTAGGCAGAGGCATTTGGACTTCCATTGGTGTTGGCTGACATTGTGATGATTTTTGCTATCTCCTCTGAGGGTTGGAATCTCCCCTGGCACTGGTGGCCAGTGCAAGATATTCTTCTAGACATGAAGTGAGATATTCATATAGACAACTGAAAATAGGCATAGGGAGTCCTTAATTAACTGTGTGTTTTGAATTCTATTCAAAGGACAACTGGATGAAGTGGATACCTGACATAGAACACTTTTGTGTGTGTGTGGCACTGGGGATTGAACCCAGTCCTATTTTTTATTCTTTATTTTGAAACAGGGTCTCACGAAGTTGCAGAGTGCCTCACTAGGTAGCTGAGGCTGGTTGCGAACCTGGATCCTCCGGTCTCAGCCTCCCAAATGCTGGGATTACAAGCGTGCACCACCACGCCCAGCTTAGAGAACACTTCTCACTGATGAAAGAGTGTAGATTCTTTCCTAGGTTTAAGATGAACATTTAAATTTAATGTCTGAAATGTTCTTTACTGACATCACCTAGAAAGTAGATAAGGAAACAAAAGAAGTTCGTGTGAAGATAGGAGGCAAACAGTCGTGTGTCACCTTGACTAAAACTCATTGCACAAGGATTTTTTTTATTAGTGGATTGTAATCTTACATATTAATGAGGTACAAGATGGTAGAGGCATACATGCACACATCACTCATTTAGCCCTTCCCCAATTCCCATCTCATTCCCTCCCACTCCCCCCTTCCCATGTTGAGTTTAGTGACTGACTTTGATGTGTTTGTGAATGCACATCATCTTTCCCTCTCTCATCTCCCTCAGATAGGTCACCTTCTTTACTCATACAAGATTTCACTTTCTTTGTCTCAAGTCCATCCTATGTCCTTTTCCTCTCCAGCTTCCACATACTAGGGAGAACATCCTACTTGTTACTTTTGCACAATGATATTCACACAGAATCTCTTGACAAATAGCACAAAACTGGCTGCTTTAGTGAATTAACCAGTCATGTATTAAAGAGTTATCCTATTTTTTAAATGATAATTTTACATGAACCAATGTTTTTACAATAAAGAAATAATGAATATTTGAGACAAATATGTTTAACCTGACTTAAACATTACATGTTGTGTACTTATATTGAAATATCATGTGGTACCCAAACCTGATTAATATGCAAAATTTGTATATTTTCATACATCAATTAAATCAATAAAATAGATTTTAATATACAATAACTGATTCATCTGAGTGGTCCATGTAATTCCATAGTCCTCAGTCTATTCACAGTTACAATGTAATTGGGCAATGGCCCAAGAAAATTTCCTTTCTTTTCTCTTATTCTAAAACTATGTCTCATTCTGAGTATTCCACCAGGAGCACGTAAAGAAACAGCCAATACCCTTGGGGTAAATTAGTATTATTTGTACATCAAGAATCTGGAGATAATTTTATCCCTACTCTCTCACATCCTACTAAAGTAAAATAGTTTCAGGGATACATTTTTCAACATTACTCATAGTCATTAGTTGATTTATTTCAAAATATTCATTAGGTAAACTCTTCTAGTTACAAGAGGATGGACACTTGCCAAAGACAATGTGTGAAATAATGTTTTCAAAAATATTCATCTCCTGAAGATGTGTCAATAGGAAGGGGCCTTTGAGAAAAATCCACCATCCCAGGGGAAAAAATTGAAAATGAACTTGTTTGACAATGAATTAGGACTTCTTCAAAAGTGAAGTAAATATATTTTCTACCTTATGCTATGTAAAGCTTTTTGAATTGTGAATATATCTTTTGCAATCCTTGGATTACTTCTACCTGTGTGTTTTGGTTTCTGAAGGTATCATCTGAACCACGCAGTAGATGTTTAAAGATATTGCTTTTTACTGTTATTTTAGGAATGGAGATTCCTATTCCTCATTATATTGGTTTAATTAAGACAGCTAAAGTGATAAAAATCAGATCTATTTTCCTCAAATTAGGAGTTTAGAAGAGCAAGATAAATATCTTCACTCTACGTGAAAGACAGAAATACAGCTTACTCCAGCATCCATCATTTGCCAAGAGGAGAACTAGGTGGCTTTCTGTGGACCACTTCATTCTGAAAATTATCAGGCTCACCAAATATTCATGTCCCACACCTGGAGTATGTGTTGTCCTATTTTGTTGTGTGTGATAATAAGTATTCTGCTGCTATTAAAAAATGCCTGAGGGATCAACTTGAAGGAGGAAATATCTGACTCATGGTTTCAGGCTTCAGCCCATGGATGACTGGCTCCATTATTTCTGGACCTATGTTGAGGCAGAGCACCATGGTGGAAGATCACAGCAGAGAAAAGCTATTCACCTCATTGTGGCTGTATCCATCAGCATTATTGCAGCTATAAACTAAAAATTGACCATGTAACTTGGAAGAAAGATTTATTTTCTTGTAGTTTTTGGTTCAGTCCAAGTAAGGCTGGGGTCCGGGCATCTCGGGGTGTGGCGGTGGGAGGCAGGGGTAGAGCACATGGGCTGTGCATTGTACATCATGGAGGCCAGAAGCAAAAGAGTTATCAAGGGCAGGAGGAGCCGTTTATAATCTCCAAGGCTGCATTCCCAGAGACCACCTCTTCCAGCCACACCCTACCGCTACTAAGTACCACCCAGGTAAATCCATTAAAATGGATTTATCCATTTCTGGGATTACAACACTCAAGACCAAATTATGTCAACCTGAATATTAATAGATGGGATTTTTAGGAACATTTTATATCTAACTGTAACCCTGGCCATGAAGCAGAGAGGCAGATAAAGGGTGCCACAAAGCAAAGAGAGGGAGAAGAAGTGGTTAAGTAAATGATATACCCTTTAATGACACATGCCCAGCTGATTTACTTTCTCCAATTGTGCCCCCCGTAACACCACTGAATTATGAATTCAGCAATGAATTGATCTACTGATAAGGCCTCATGATGATCTAATCACATGATTACTGGATGTACTAGAGTGATGTACTGGAGACCAAGCTTTCAACACATGAGACTTTGGGGGGATATTTCAGTTCCAAACCATAGCACAGTTGAGCTGAGGGAATTAGCAGAAATTTGGGAGGCAGAATAAACCACATATTACCTACCAAAAGGCACAGTGGAATTTTAGAAAATCAACTAAAAACAAATACCTTGTATGAAATGTCATTTAACTTGTTTATGTGTGAAGAACAATGTTGTCTATAGCAACATATGAAAACAGCTTGTGTGCATGTTAAGCAGGAAAGGTGGTCATATCCTAAAACAAATACCTTGTATGAAATGTCATTTAACTTGTTTGTGTGTGAAGAACAATGTTGTCTATAGCAACATATGAAAACAGCTTGTGTGCATGTTAAGCAGGAAAGGTGGTCATATCCTTTTCTCTATAAGGCCACCATCTTTGACTATGAAGTTAAAGGTCACATCTCATGAATGATAAAGCAACTATCTAGGATGGGGCCTGGATCTCTGAGTACTACTAACCATCTCTATAGATAGCTTAATTCTGCATTTTGTTCTTGTGCAAGAGAAATGGATTCTTTTTTTTTTTTTCTTTTTTTGCAGTACTGGGGATTGAACTCAGGGGCGTTCTACTTCCAAGCTATACCCCCAAGCCCTATTTTTAATTCTTTATTTTGAAACCGAGTCTCACTAAGTTGCAGAGTACCTTACTAGGTAGCTGAGGCTAGCCTCAAACCCGGATCCTCTGTTCTCAGCCTCCCGAATGCTGGGATTACAAGCATGCGCCACCACGCCCAGCTAGAAACAGATTCTTGTGTATATTATTTCTGCCACTTGCAATAAACTCTTACTTCTAACCAATTCATCAATATGAAAAAAGTATGATAAATTTCACTAGGAATCTATTTTTTTACTATTTTGACTTAAAAATTAAATATAGCCCTTAGAATTATGGTAATAATGACAAGACAAGGAAAGCCCCAGGCTAGATTATTCTCACTGTACATCACTCAATTATCCTATAGAGATTAATTACATAGGAAATGAATTCTAAGTAGGATTAGTCACTCGAGTTCTTATATTTGAGGTAATGATGACTTACATTTTTTTCAAACCCTTATTAAACTCTGTATCATCTGTACTGCACTTTTGAAAATCATTGGGTATAACCTATTCCTTTGGTGATCATTACAGAGTCTGGTGAATAACATTAATAATACTGTATTATTATCTTTCAAAATAGCCAAAAGAATGAGTTTTAAGTGTTCTAATCACAAAAAAGTAATAAATATTTGAGGTCATGTATATGTGAATTAGCCTGATTGCATTCTATGGTGTATGCATATATTGAAACATTACATACTCCAATAAATATATAGATTATTATTTTTTCAAACAACAACCACAATATCAACAACAACAAAAGTAACACATAAAGTACTAAAGAGTATACGGCTATTTTGTACTTACATAGCTCATTTTTGAGAGCTTCAACCAAAATATTTCAGGCATACACCTTCCTAAGAATGATCTACTGATGGATAGGTTTGATTGGATTGAAGTAGTGATTCTCAAAGTGTTTGGTCATAAAAATTATTTTGGATCTCAAAAATTTATTATTCATATGTTATATATGTAGATATTCATATTTAACTATTAGAAACTTAAGTGGGCAATTTTAAAACATTCATTAATTCATATAAAAATACCATCATAATGCACATTCATGTTGATATAAATATATCTTTAGGAAAAATATTTTTTAAACAAAAAAGATTAAGAACACTGGAATATTTTGCATTTTACCCATTATCTTTAATATCTTGTTTAACAAAACAAAGTTTCTAATATCTGCTTTTAAGTTTAATGTGCTGTGATAGTGTAAGTGATATGTTGCGTGTATATGGAAACCTCCACTATGTATTCACAAATATATAAAAGTTTAAAAGAAAAAATATCTTAGTAAAATAATTTTGGACTTCAGGAACCCTTGAAAAAGGCTTTGATGTCCTCAGACCACACTTGAAAAAAAAATCTGGTCTGAGCAATGATTTTCAAATCTTTCAGCTAGAAAAATCATACCAGTAAGTATATTTAGTCTACACCCTCAATTTGAATTTAACAGCTATGAGTTTTGTTCATGTATTAATGACTAATAAACTTTAACTATGAAGCATTTAAATTTATAGGACTTCATATTATAATACACATGATTCAGTATTTTAATAAATTTGTTTTAAGAATTTATAGCATAGACTTGGTGTTTTAGTTCTAAGTTTAGTTTCTCTTAATTATTGGGAAATATATTGGTTGCTATACTCCCTGAGGCTTAATACTAATTTTTAATTTCATTATGTGGTTGCACAATTTGCTTTTTAAATTTGGCAAATGAATATGAAGTTTCCTAGCCTAGTGTGGTGGTACATGCCTGTAATTCTAGTGTTTGTGAGTCTGAGACAGGTTTGAGGACAGTCTCGGCAAGTAGTGAGACTATTATCAACCTAGCAAGACCCTGTTTCAAAATAAAAATAAAATAGGGGATTTTATTTTAAAATTTTAATTCTTTTTTATTTGTGTATATCAATTATATAGAGCATTGGGTTTTATTATGGCATATTTATACATTCATAAAATTAGAATTTGATAACTTATACTCCCTAAATCCCCTCTCCCTTCCTATTCTCCTATCCCCTTATTCTACTGCTCTCAGTTTACCTTTCATGATACCATTTTTCCCATCTTTTCTTTATATTATCATCTATAAGAGCAAATATGTGATACCTTGCTCTCTGAGTCTATCTTATTTCACTCAAAATTATGGACTTCAGTACCATCCATTTTTCGGCAAACTACATAATTTAACTCTTCTTTATGACTGAATAAATTCCAGTGTGTGTATAGGCAGCATTTTCTTTATGTGTTCATCTGTTGACAAATACCTATGCTGGTTCCTTAACTTGGCTACTGTGAATTGTACTGCAACAAAATGGATATGTATGTATCTTTGCTGTATGCTGACTAATTCTTTTGGACAAATATCAAAGAGTGGTATAACTGGATCATATGATAGTTGTTCTATTTTTAGCTTTTTGAGGAACCTCCATACTTATTTTCATAGTGGTTGTACTGACTTACATTCCCAAAAATAATGATGAGGGTTTTTTTATTATTATTATTCCCCGCATCCTCACCAGCATTTATTGTTATTTGGATTCCTGATGATTGCCATTGTAATTGGAGTGAGATGAAATTTGAGTATAGTTTGGATTTACATTTCCCTTATGGCTAAAGATATTAATATTTTCTTATATTCTTGTTGGATTTTTGTGCTTCTTTTGGGAAGTGTTTATTCAGTTCATCAGTCCATTTATTGAGCATTTTTTTCCGTTTAGATTTTTGAGTTCCTTATATATTCTAGATGTTAACCCTATGTTAGAAGTATAGCTAGCAAACAGTTTCTCCCATTCTATTTTTTTAATCTCTGTTAATTGTTTCATTTGTTATGCAGGAGCTTTTTAAGTTGATGTCATCTCTTGTATTGATTCTTTCTCTTATTTTCTGAACTATAGAGGTCCAATTCAAGAAGTTGTTGACTGTGCCTATATGTTGAAGTGTTTCCCCTAATTTTTTTTATTATTTTGTAGTGTTTGCAAAGTTTCTGATCTTAGACTTAAGTCTCCAATCATTTTGAGCTGAGATAGGGATTGAGTTTCATTCTTCTACTTATGTATAACCAGTTTTCCCATCATGATTTATTAAAGAGACTGTCTTTCCCCCAATGCATGTTTTATTCACCTTTGTCATAAACTGGATGATTGTAGATGTTTGGATTTGTTTCTGTGCCTTCCATTCTGTTCAAAAGATTATTCTTAAAAATGAATTGAGATGTTTTATTTCCACACAAAGGGGGTAAAACACCATCAAAAACTTTTATTTAGAAAAATGAGGACAAAAAAGAATATTCTATTTTCATATTTTAATATTATACAAATATGAGAACTTTATAGATTGTACATGCATATAAAATTTATTAAGAACCTTGAATGGAAACAATCTGAAATATCCATTTACAAAATCCTTTCTAAATACAACAGCATGTCTGGTGTACTTTAGGAGCTGGCTAATGGATAAATGAATGAATGAATGAATGAATGAATGAATGACTATTTATAAAATGGGCTTTATAATAAAAATAATCTCTTATAATTTTATGAAAAAGGCAACCATGTCCTCGTGGCTGCATAAGCAATTCATTTGTCCCATTTCAACTAGACACATGGTTCACATGTATGAAACCAGGCATGCCAGAGGCTTTCTTGCGATGAAGCTGCCAGAAAGTAATGAGAAAACAGATACCTTAGAAGTCTCACAGAAGCATCACTCACAGTGTGGATGTGTTCCACCGAGCTCTGTGGAAATAAGGAAAAATAGTGACATGCAGCCTTCTTCCTTCAAGTGAGTCTTGAACTCTTTTGCTCATCAATTAAAAAGCAAAGAGGGAAAACTATATGAGGAGAAAGAAGTTATAGGCCACATGGAAAGTTCTGCTCTTGATGGTATACAATATACACAAAGGCATGAAAAATATAGAGATATGTACAAGATGCAGTGTCAACCCCTTGAGACAGTAGTTACACATAGGTTCCCATCCATTCACATACAAAATTGGAGGTGAAAGTAGACATGAAAAAACATTATGTTTGCAAACATTAAATTTATTGAAACTATATAAAGATGAATAGGATTTTTTTGTTGTTGGTGTTAGAATTTTAAAAATTTGGTACTGAAGATTGAACCCAGGGGCATTCTGCCTCTGAACTACACCCCCAGCCCTTTTTATTTTTTATTTTGAAGCAAAGTCTTGGTGGGTTATTGAGAGTCTAAGTTACTAATACTAGTCTCAAACTTGCAATCCTGTTGGTTCAGCTTCTCCAGTACTAGAATTACAAATATGTGACACCATACCCAGAAAAAAAAAGTGTGTGTGTGTATATATATTTTATATATAATCATATATATTTTACCATATTCCAAAACAGACCCCAGAAAGATAATATCTGAATTTTCTTCTTGATGGTCTCATTTAATTTTTGTCATGTTAAAGAGATCAAATAAGATGAACAGGCCCAGGAGTGGAATTCATGTTTCACACGTGGAGAAAACCAAAGGATTCAGGGGCTCTACAGTTTTTCAATAGAATTCCTATGACCAATATCTTTCCCAGAAAAATGGGTGGCAACAACCATCTCCACAGCCTCCATAGCTGTGATAGCCACAACTGTAGTCATAGCCATGGCCACCACTCAGATCCCCCACAGCAATTATTGTAGTAGATCATGATTCAGGTGTGGAAGAGGAAGGGAGTTTCCTGAATTAGAACATCACCATCATGGCCATAACTTTTATAATTCTTCAGTACTAGGTGTGGCAAATTACATGCAATATTGCATCCCCTTAGAATGTATTTTGTATACAACACAGATAATACCAACAGAAAAACTCTCATAAGTCCCTGATTTTATTAGCCACTGGGAAGCCTTTAGAGCAAAGATCCCTCTACGGTTAGGTTAAAATTTTCACAATCTGTCATACTGACAGTTTTTTAATTGTTTTAAAATCCTTCTTCACAGATATCACAAACTTAACTTCCATGATGAGATTTTATGAAGACTGTGCACAGAGCAACTTATTCAGATTGTTTTGGGCTTAGTAACACTTGCAAATTCCTCTGTCAGGTACAGGTGACAAAGTCACTCTGTATGGCTTTGGAGTTTACTTAAAACATAAGATCTAATATTGCCCAATATCTTTTTTTTTTATAAATACAGCATTATATCCTAAATACATATTTCAAATGGCAGCTTTATAAGGTACATTACAAATGCACAAGTATACTTTATTTTCATAGAGTATTATACTATATTAAATCCTATCTTGATTCATCATTTCTATTAGATGGCAAAACATTTATTCTTATCCTTTCTGGATAAGCTTAATAAAATTAAGACTTTCTAGCAGTCAATATTAAAACGCAATTGCATTAAACAGTTCACCATTCCCCTTCTCTCGAGGGGAACTTTAATGTGCAGTGGTATGCTGTTGACTGGAAGGTAGAGTTTTCATCTGTCCTGCGCTGACCTCTGCGGATGACAATGCATATTGCCATATTCCACTATCATAACCAAATAACTGGTGAATCCTTTACCTAGCATACAGCACTCTAACCTATGCCTCTAGAGCTGGAAAATGATTTTGGTAGGAAATTCAAGTCCACTAGAGTGAACACTGATCCTATTCTATCTAGCTATTTGTGCTATGTTTGTTGGGGAACTCAGGGAAACCTTCTCCTCAAGAGAACTAGTATGCCTTTCTCTACTCTTAGATGCATAGCTGTGATGCTATGACACAAATACGCTAAATAAAGATTTGACCATGTTGGTGTTCTCGTGTTCAGTGCATTAACTTGCGTTCAGTGCATTAACTCTCCATGAAAGGTTACGTCCAGGAAAACAATTATAGGATGGAATAACAACAGCAAATCTTATCCTGGTACCTACTTCTAAGTGCTCACTATGGATTGACAAATAGGATTCTCAAAACTGCCCTCTGAGGTGGGTATTCTTATTACTGTCCTATTCACTGATGGGACAACCGCATCACACAATTGTATTGATTACACAGAATTACATGGTAAAACTAAGATATAAACCAAGAGAGGTTTTCCAAAATATAGTTCTATTATTCTCTACTGACTTGTATGAAATCATCTTGCTACAAATGTAAGTGTAGAGGGAGACATGTTTTAATCATTGAATTCAGCTCTGAGCTTCATTGCATAAAAACAATACAAAACATTTCTATGTACATTTGTGAAGCTATTGATACCAATTTCAATATTACGAACAGGGAGGAGGAGGGAGCGGGATGAGATCTGGAGGGAAATGCACTGGAAGTGCTATGTGCATGTATATTTCTATTACATTGAATATTAATATGATATATGGCTACAATTCATCAATAAAACATAAAAATACTCAAACTATATCAAAACACAAAAGATTGGCCAACAATAATATTTTTCTCATACTCTGATATATTATTACAAACTCAGTTGTTGGTGAAAATCTACTAAGTTTATGAAAAGATATCAGTGCCAGTATTACTGTTTAAATAAATAAATACCTGTATTCACCTTTTGAGTGAGAATGAAAATACAACAAATGTCTTGAAATTTAAAGAAAGCTGTTTCATGAAAAAGCAATTTTATACATGAAATCTCTGCACTTCCATTTTTAGTTTATAGCTTCAAGATATAAAGTTGAAATGAATGAGGAAATATTTGGTCTTTTAAAAATAATTGTAAAATACTGTAAATCAGAAAGAATAGTTTATTTTTTTCCTAGCCTGGTGTTCCAGAATTTCAAACTATTTGACTGAGACTGCATGATACATTATGGATTTTAATAATGAAATACCTCTCATGTGAAAATAAGGAGCATTCCTAAAGGGAATTTTTTTTTTTATCACCAGGGCAGACAGGGAGAAGCTCAAGCTAAAAGGTGATTACCATGACTTGTTGGATGTCAGCAAAAACAATACAAAATTATTAGCTGTGTGGATTATTTTTGGGTCAGAGTCTGCCTAGTAAAAATGCTATTTCTTGCTGTAGAGGCTGGTTACCAAAGAGTAATTTAAATATCTGGTGTGGGTAGGGTTTTGAAGATGAGACACTGATTCTCATTAATGGACCACAAATAATGCAGATGTGGCTAACCAACAGGAAATTCCCTTAATGCCTCCAAGGCCGGACAATAAAACAGAGTCAACACATTACTCAGATTGGTTCTGTAGTTTAGCCAATGGTGTCACTTCTGTGGTGGGTCCCACCCACACTGAGGACATATAAAAGGCCCTCTGCAGGGAGACTCATCCAAACTCAACTCTCTTCCACTCCTTCTCTTCCCAAAGACAACTCAACAACCAACACCATGTGTGGCAGCTACTACGGAAGCTACGGAAACTACTATGGCGGCAGTGGCTGTGGCTATGGAGGCCTGGGCTATGGCGCCAATGGCTATGGATGCTGTGGCTACAGAGGCCTGGGCTATGGCGGCTGTGGTTACGGAGGCCTGGGCTATGGCTACGGAGGCCTGGGCTATGGCAGCTGTGGCTATGGAGGTCTGGGCTATGGCTATGGCTGTGGCTTCCGCAGGCTGGGCTGTGGCTATGGCTGGGGCTCTGGCTGCGGCTATGGCTCTGGCTGCTATTGAGGACACAAAGAGAGACTCTCAAGCTCTGCACCTGTGACATCGCAATTCACCAGTTCTGCAGCCCAGGAGTTCTGAGCCTCACATTCGGATGATGATGATCCTGCAGGGGGAGTCCAGTGTCATCTGCTGTGGACCTACATGGAATCTCCCAGTTTGCTGAACTTGCCTCCTGGCATGGGGGCAGAGTGAAGATCTCCTGAGACCTCACAGTTCTCTCATCCAGATGCTGGCTGGTGCATTGGTGAATTCCATGTTGGAGCTTGTTTCTCTGTTGCCTTAATAAACTTGTTAAATCTATAAGAGTTTTGTTTTCAGTTATTTTATGTCCAGAAATACTTAGGCTTTTTCATCTTGGTTTGCAAGAAACATAACAATTAATATTCTTTGGGAGGTGTTTTCCCTTACTTTTTCTACTTTCTTGACCATTTCAATAATCAACTATGTTTGGGATGTAAAACTTATTCTAAACCTACTCTTTGTAAACTTCACTTCCTCCTCTTCTTCAGAGCAAATAATATATGTTATGTTGGGTGTCTTTCAATAAATTCCCGTATTACTTATATGCTACATAAATAATTTCCTGGCATCTATAATAAGGAAAAAGATAATATCTTCAATTTTATTTATCTTAAGTAAATGCTGTTGCTATATCTTTCATTTTTAAACTTATTGTGTTTTGGATTTAAAAGGTCTCCTGAAAAAGCTCATGTAGTGGTAATTCAAAAATTGACAGTGGTGGAATAATTGAATCATGAGGCTTTAATCTCATCACTGGGCAAATCCATTGGTGGATTAATACTTCAGATTTATTGAGTGGTAACATAGACAAGTAGGTTAAAACTGGAGGAGGTGGGTCACTGGAGTTGTGGCCTTGGGAATTATATATATGTTCCTTTTCCCTTCTCTTTTCTCTCTCTATTTCTTGCCTCCATGCCTTGACTTCCACAGATGTGACCTGGTCTAAAATGGAGTAAAATCTCTGAAACCTCTATAGCTATGGGTAAATAATGTTCCTTACTCTAAATTGTTGTCATTAGATATTTGGGGTCTTAATGGTGAGACTGCTAATTGAAACACTTCCATTTTAAAGTTTCTGTTCTTTTTGTTTTTAACTAGGGATATGTTACCTAAGGAGTAATTATATAATCTTGGTCATTCTAAAACAGTAATAGCTCATAAAATTGTTTGCCTTAATGGCAGGCAATCATAGACCCAGAAACTTCAGGGTTTCACAAGTTTGCAACTCAAGATGTTGCATGGGATTCTCGTTCTACACAGGCTTGGTTGCAGAAGGATCCATTTCCAACCTCATACCATTGTTGATAGACTTCAGTTCCTTGCAGGCACAGACCTGAAGGGCTTATTAGCTCAAGTCCCTTGAGAACTTTTTTCTCTGGACAGAAGTCTATCCAGAGTTCCTGACCCAGCAGGTTCCCAAACAAGGTTGCTTGATTTCTCAAAGCCAGGAAAAGAGAAAAAAAGAATGCAGCATTATGGGTACTACAGTCTTAGGTTCCATAATCACATAATTACTTATGCATAATCATACACACTTACAAGTCACACTTCTCTTGCATATTCACATAGAGGGGCACATGTGAGGGCACTAACATCAAGAGACAAGAATCAGGAGGGGATGATAATCTGCCTACCTCAAATTCAATGCTCTCTGTCTTTCATAATAGAGATGAAGAAATCATCCTTCATTTTTAGACTATTGGTATTATCTTCCCTTTGAAGATCCCATGAAGTTCTCTTGAGAAATCATCTAGGCCTATGCTTTTTGTAGGATATTCATAAATACTCATACATATAATATATATCTTGCAAATCATTAATGATTTATCCTTAGTTACTTTAAAAAATTTGATCTCTTTATGATTTCTAAATCTAATGGTCCATTATGTAATTTGTTTCCCTAGGAAATTATCTACTTTAAATTTTCTAAATTCATATACACAAAGGTCTAAAAATTATCTCATGCGATATGTCAATTTCTTTCTGTTTCAATATTTATTTCCCTATTATTTTTAATTTTTTATGATTTCTTCATTTTGTTCTTAATCAAGTTAGAGTCTACAATGTCATTAATTCTTTCAAATCACAGTGTTTTATCTTATTATTTAAATCTGCCTTTTATTCTGTTATCTCATTAGTTTCTGAATTTTTATCTTTTATTCATGTCCTTGTGCATTTTTGGTTTACTTAGATCCCTTATCATTTTTTTTATAAAAATGTTAATTTTCTTTTATTTTTTCTAACAAAATTGTTTATTTATGTAAACTTTCCTATAAATATTTCTTTATATTTCTTGTAGATACTCTGGGAACTATTTTGTTACTCTTAATTATTTAAAATTTGGTAATTTCATTTATACATTGTCTTTTACCTAAAATGTTTTGAATAGAAAGCTTTTCACTTTCCAAGTTAGAGGGCTTTTCTTCTTTTTTTCAATTTTTTTTTTTTTTACTTTTCTTAGTAATTTCTAATTTCTTTCCTTGAGGAATATTTTTACCAATATTCCTACTTCATAAAACTCACTTGTATTTTCTTTCTTTTTAAACATACTTTTGTTGATTCATTGTAACTACCTCATATTGAGGTTTAGTGTGTTAGAAACAAACCTGCTCACAGCACCTGGTAGGTTTTTTTCCAGATCCCAACTCATTTTCTCCCCAACCTGGTTCATGATATTGAAATTAGGCTTTGTAGCATATGATAATTTATTTGTGGATATTATGTGGGAACTTGAGAAGAATTATTATTTTCTATTTTCAGAGTATGAAGCTTAATATATATCTGTAGCTACCTTATTAATTAGATTGCTTAGATCTGGTTTCTGTTTACTTTTTTTTTCCCCATCTGTTCTGTTTTATACAGAAAGTACTAAATTGAAGTTCTTCCTTAGAGTATTTTTGTTTCCCAATATCATATATCTATATTTATATAGTCATAAAGAGAGATTTTCTGCATACATATTCATACTATATATATACATAAAATTTAATATATATATATATATCCAATAGTAATATATATAGTAAGTGGTGTGGCCTTTTCTTTGAAATTTAAGTCAAATAAAAGTGCTTCTTTGATATATGTTAAGCCTATTCAAATATATTAATATGACTGACATGCTTAGTAATATATTTTATGTTTTAATAGGTTAAAAATATAATTTAGAGTTTTCCTCTGCTTTGACATTTTTCCAGGGAAAATTTTCCTCAGTAGAAAATGATTTAATTTTCAGATATTTTTCAATAAATTTGTGTGCAACTCTTAAGCTTGCTTTTATTTACTTACTCATTTATTTAGCTTTGATAGATACAATTTATATAATTTCTAACTTAATGACTCTTTCACCAATATAATAAAGTTTGCTTTAGTAAGATTTTGTTTGTTTGTGGTGATACATACAATTAGTATATCTTCAAGTTTGTTTTAACTTTTGCTTTTGGGGGCCCTATTTTTTTCTTGTTTGCTTGTTTTCCCTTCACTATCCAATTTTCAAAGATTGTTCTTCCTATTTTCTTATTGCTATCTTTCCTAGAAATTTTGAGTTTTTCCAACTGTCCCTATATACTGGCATACTTTTAACCTCCTCCTTTATTGTCTGCTGTAGACCATGACACATTTTCTTTGCTCTTTTTTCTTCATTCCTATATTTTCTTAGGCTCATGGTAGGGTATTCTTGCTAGTAGGTTTCTTATGAACATCAGGCCTTCTTGTCTTTCTGAAGGTCTTCTTTCTTTGCTCACCACAATGCCTTGATGCAGGATAAGTTTGGTATAAAAAGAGCTTCTGTGATGAAAATTGCACTTTTACTTTGCTTTGTAGAAATTAGTCATAATTGGATTTATATTTTTGCTGATAACATTCTCACTTCTGTGACCTCAAATACTTGATGACCACAACTTAGAGATGAAAGACTTATTTGTTCACAGTTCTGGAGACTGCAGAGGTTTCAGTCCATGTTAGTCTGGTTCATGCTTAGGACGTGGAAAAAAGAACAAGAATAGGGGCAAGGAATAAACCTATATAATATCAAGGTCACATCTCCATGATCTACCTCCTGAGGCCACACCCTGTCTGCTTAAATTACCACCGAATAAGCCCATTAGTCCATCAATGGATTCATCCGTTGATTATCATAATTCAATTATATCACCTCTGAACATTTTTACTAATACACGAGTTTTTCCAGGGGACATTTTATAGCCAAACCATAATTGTATGTTTTTTTGTTTGTTTGTTTGTTTTTCTGAGTAGAGCTGTATTCCCCTAAGAAGGCATAGTGAAATTTTCACCCTCAGTATTTTTGAATATTTCCATATTTAGAAGGTCTTTGCCAATGTAACCATGTTAAAATGGGGTCATACTGTATTGAGACAGACCAAAATCTAGTGAATTATATCCTTATAAGAAGGCTATATAAAGACATAAGGACCCAGAGACACTCAGAGGAAATGCCATAGGAAGACAAGTAGAGTTTGGAATTATATTGACACAGGTCAAGGGACATTAAAGATTAGCTACCATTGTTTAGAACCTACTGCACATGATGTACTTTCACAAATATATCAAAGTCGATCACTAAACTGAACTTGAGAAGGAGGGAGGGCGAGGGAATGGGGCGGGAATTGTGGAAGGGTTAAATGAGAGATGTCTGCATGTACACCTTTACCAGCTTGTACCTAACAAAGATGTGTGATTACAATGCAGGAATAAAAATAATAATAATGCAATAAGATACATAGAGCTTCATAAGAAAATGACATAAGAAGATCATAAATCTTAGATTTTTTAGAATAAGTCACAAGACCAGTATCTTCCGTAGCAGCATGACTAGTAATAGGCATAGTCATAACCACTAGAGTCACATTTTTGGCCACAACCCAGACCGTGATAGCCAGGTTCCAGGACATCATAGTAGCTGCTGTAGAAGCTCATGGTGTTAGAAGTAGAAGGCTTAGCTGCATAGCAAAAACAGGATCTACAATTTTAAGTTCATAATTTGCATGGGCTTAATTTACAAACTGGTATGTGGGGCAAACCACAGACATTGTTGGATTCACATTCCAAACTAATTGGCCTTGAAGCCATCTAAAATATTTATCATGACCAGTGTACCCAAGGCAACTTTGCTGTGTGTCAGAATGCCTATAATAACATCATATGCTTTTAATGAGAGATTCTTCTCCTACCTTGGTGGTTTGACTTTTTCAGAAACCAAATTGAATTACCAGCTACCAGTAGATCATATACCCCAGGAAGATTCCATCTATTAAAAATCCTACTTTCACTTAAAAGTATCCTTCTTCCTATCTGCAAATATGAAGCTTTCAGAACAAAAGTGTGGCATTATAAAGGTAGAGAATGATGGAAGTAGTAAAGAGAAAACCTGGTGGCAGAATTCACTTATAAAATATTGAATAGTAAAGGGTTTCATCTTTGTGTGTGTATTTAGAGTAATATTATTTACATTCAAGTATAATATATATTTACATGTATTTTCAGTTTATCTATGACCCAAAGTCATGACAGAGATCCTGGTGTTTACCTTTATTTATCCTGTATGTATAGAAAGGGAAGGATTTGTTCTATTATAAACAGATTGAAGTTGACTATAGAAACTCTCAAAGACTTACTGACACCATGTACTCACTGATATGGAGTACTGAAAGAGTCACATTTGTCCTGATATCCCACTTATGAGAACATTTTACAAAAGTCAAAATTGAAGAATATTCTACAAAATATTTGGTGCTTTAAATTGTCAACGCTAAGAGTGGCTTGAAGAAGACAAAAGGGGTGAGATAATCAAATGCAAGTGAGATTATGCTAGGTGAGATTAGTCAGTCACAAAAAGTAAAATGTCGAATGTTCTTCCTAATATGTGGAAGCTAGGGAGAAAGTGGGTCATAGGAGGGGCTCTAGATGAAGAAGGAGAGGCCAGGTGTGGTGGCAAACACTTGTAATCCCAGTATTTGGGAGGCTGAGATAGGAAGATCATAGTTTCGAGGACAGCCTCAGCAAGTAGTGAGACTCTCATCAACCTATTGAGACCCTGTTTCCAAATAAGAAATAAAATTGGGCTGGGGGTAGAGTTCGAAGGTAGAATGCCTCTGGGTTCAATCCCCAGTACCATAAAAAAAAGGAGAAACCTTAGATGAGCAAAGAAGGCAACCTAACTGAAGGTGATGGGAAGGGGGAAAAGGGAAACACCTTAATGCACCTGATGTACATTCACAAACGTATCAAAGTAAATCACTAAGCCGAACATGAGGAGGGATGGGGGAGGGAATAGGGTGGGAATAGGGAAGGGTTAAATGAGTGAAGGGTGCATATATACCTTCACCAGCTTGTATCTCATTAAGATGTATCATTACAATGCACCAATAAAAAAATAAACTATCAGTTTACTTACCATATTTTACAAAGTTAGTTTCTTTGATTGATTATCACACTATGGTTATGAATGATGTTAACATTTGGAGATGAGTGAGTATATATCATATATGTTCCTATACGTATTATGAGACTGGAATACACTAATTTTGGAAAAGAATGTAACAAAAATGATCCATATAAACAGAATTTAGATAAAAACTAGAGACTATGAGAGGGGTAAGAATGTAGTTGGGCGCTCTAAAAATTGTAAGGAGATATGAAGAAAGAAAAAGAAGGGATATTTGAAGCAGCTACGGAGGAATTAAATCAAGTGCATATGGTAGGAGAGGATAGTGGTCAGAGAGATTTTCAGGAAAGAAGAGAAAATTTGTCGAATTTAAATGTTACTCAGATCCTGTGGACAATGAAAAATGAGACAGCAGTTTAAATGGAGTGGTGGAAATAAAAATAAAAAAGTATGGGCAGAGCAATAGGATGATACTTCCATGTAAATACACTTGCGAAGTTTGGTAGGAAGAGGAATAGAGACATAAGGAGTGCATTTAAGGGTATAAGTAATGAAACATATATTTTTAAATTATGGATACATATGATTTCAGATATGAGAATTAAAGATACTCAGAAAAGTACACCAGAAAAATGTTTAAAAAATATGGCATGTTGTACAAAGTTCTCACTGCTGTGATTAGAGAGAACAACCAAATTTATTCTGCACACGAGAACTGAAGTTATTAGCGATTTTTATATTAGAAATTTGAGAATGATTGAGTAAAGACATTTTCTGTTTCTAATATTTAGATCCAGAAGTTAATAAAAATGTCACAATCAATACAAAGATGAACCTACCAAGAAACATACATGGAAGCAACACTGAAACACATAATGAATGAATGAATCGATGAGTGTGTTGATTTAAACCTTAGTATGTAAACATTTTTCTCTTTCATTAAGGATCTGTAGTGTTTTGGTCCATTTGAAATAGTCACCAGGTGAGACAAATTATGAAATTTTAAAAATTCTGTGTACTTACTGTGGTGACCACCAGAGAAGAGTTAAAAATAGAGCATATATCTAACACCTTAAACATTCTTCATTGAAATGTAAATCAGCTCCAATTCCAAATCTCTATTTCCACCCAGTGGTACCTGAAGAACGCATTAAAGGTAATATTTTAACTAAGAACAATACATAGGATGCCAAAAATATATTTGAAATATAAGAAGTACATGTGTAAGTGTGAGTAATGGTAACTTCCCACATGCATTCAATTAAACACACATAGATATATTTAGAATCTTAAAATAAAACAAAAACTTCCACTTTTCTTTGGCCTCCAAGTAGGATGGTTACCACACTGAATTGAATAGGGATAGTAATGGTTCTGTGGTTATGCATGAAAGTTTTGCATGCCAGGTTAAAAAAGGTCCTAACTAGACGTTTTAAGAAAAAAATGATTCTAATTCATTGATTACCACAATGCAAAATGTTAAACCATTTGAATACTTACTTAAGGATATTAACTAATCACTAGATATAATATTTTAAGAATATAGAGAATATATTTGAAAGTATAAAACACATTTTTGTTATTTTAATGCTTTTATTGGTGCATTTTAATTATACATCATAGTAAAATTCAAAGTAATACAAAAATTCATGCATGCAGCACTTGGTGTATTTTCCTCCACATTCAGCCCTCACCCCTCTTCCTCCTTTCCCACACATGTTGGTGGGATAGGTAATGATACCGTCATATGTAGACATAATATAATTTGAGCTATTTTTCATCAGTTCTTCTTTTTCTTTTTTCTACCTCCCTCCTCCTGTCTTCTTCTACTATTCTGCTATTCTCCCTTTTCAATATCTGAAGTCGTCTTTGGTTTCTATTTTCTCTTTTGTTTCTACATATGACAGAAAACATGGTGGAGTAAATATATTTAACTTTTTTATTTAAATAGGTTTTTATTAACTAGTTCTAAAATTAGGCCTGGCATTTTTCTTATTGATGTGTTTTAATCATACATCCTTGTGAAGGACAAGCTGGTAAGAGGCATACAGCACACACATCTCATTTAACCTTTTCCCAATTCTCGCCCCATTCCCTCCTCCCTCCCTCTTTCTCGTGTTCAGTGTAGCGGGTGACTTTGATATGTTTGTGAATGTACACTATGTGAATTAGGGTGTTTCCCTCCCCGCCCCATCACCTTCATTTAAGTCACCTTTGCTCATCTAAGGTTTCTCCTTTTTCATCTGGAGTCCCTCTTATGACCCACTTTCTACCCAGCTTCTGCATATTAGAGAAAGCATCTGATTTTTTACTTTTTGTGACTGACTAATCTCACTTAACATAATGATTTCCAGTTCCATTCATTTCCCTGCAAATGACATGATTTTGTTCTTTTTTATGGATGAGTAAAATTCCATTGTCACATATCCCATAGTTTCATAATCCATTCATCTGTTGATGGACATCTTGGCCATAGTTGGCCATTGTGAATTGTGCGGCTATAAACATAGATGCACATGCATTAGTCTGATAGTTTGGTTTCCATTCTTTTGGGTAGATACTCAGAAGTGGTATTTCTGGATCATATGGTAAGTTCATTCCCGTTCATCTGAAGATCCTACATACTGTTTCCCAAAGTGGTTGCACTAATCTGCAATCCCATACACAATGTATTAGAGTTCCTATTTCTCCACATCCTCACCAGCATTTTACATTTTTAAATATTTTTATCCAGCATATAATAAAATGTCATAGTCATTAAAAAATGAAACTCCCAAGAAACACGCATGATCCTTGGCTTTCTAGGACTGGCTGACCTCATTTACCATAATATTCTCTAGTTTCATCCATTTTCCTACAAATGACACAATTTTGTTCTTCATAGCTGAGTAAGATTTCATTGTGTGGGAGCCGGGCATGGTGGCGCACGCTTGTAATCCCAGTATTCGGGAGGCTGAGACCAGAGGATCCGGGTTCGAGGCCAGCCTCAGCTACCTAGTGAGGCACTCCGCAACTTAGTGAGACTCGGTTTCAAAATAAAGAATAAAAAATAGGGCTGGGGGTGTAGCTTGGAGGTAGAATGCCCCTGAGTTCAATCCCCAGTACCGCAAAAAAAAAAAAAAAAAAAAAAAAAAGATTTCATTGTGTGTATATACCTCATTTTATTTTTCTATTTGTCTAGTTATTTCACCTAGGTTGATGCCATAATTTGGCTATCTTGAATTGTGCTGTTGTAAACATGGTTATGAATATATCACTATAATATTCTGACTTTAATTCTTTAGAAATATATCAAAGGTGGTTTAGCTGGATTGTACAGTGGCTCCATTTCTAGTCTTTTGAAGAACCTTTATACTTATCTCCATACTGGTTATACTTATTTACCATCCACTCACACTATATAGGAGTTTCTATTTCCCCACATTATTACCAGCATTTATTTTTGTTTGTATTCTTGATGACTGCCATCCTAACTGGAGTTAGATGGAGTTTCAGTGCAGTTTAGTTTTCATTTCCCTGATTGATAATGATGAAATAAGACCACCAAAACATGGAAAATAAAACCAAGATCCAATAAACAGGGTGGCATTAAATTAAAAAGCTTCTGTGCAGAAAAAGAAGGAATCAAGAATCTGAATAAAGATCCCACAGAATGGGAGAAAATCTTTACCAGCTACTCCTTTGTTGAGGACTAACATTTAGAATGTATAAAGAACTCAAAAAAATTAACACTTAAATAATAACCCAATTAAAAAATGGGCAATTGAACAGAATAGACACTTCTGAAAAGAAGAAATACAAAGAGCTAACAAATATATTTTCTTGTTCTTCAGTAGAAGTGGAACATAAATAGAGAAGTAGAATACACTTTGCTCAGACCAGACTCTTGAATTTTTAATTAGTTGTATTATTAGCAGTATTATGTGTATAAAAGATGTGCTTGGCTTCAGTATAGAAAAGGAACTGAGCTCTGGAAGAAGATAATCAACTTAGATCAAGAAAGTAGAAAACGTATGACCAAAGAAGTGCTACTTCTGAGAAATATTAAAAAAATAGTGAAACTTTTGGGGCCATGGAAAGTATATTGCAAGGAAGATAAGTCAGTATTTTTAAAATAAAGGATAGATTGAAGATGTTAAAATGAAAGCCTAGTTTGATGAAGGATTAGATGAGTGTAAAGTGTCTACTGTTACCGAAGACCTTAACTTGACCAGGGGAGTCAAAACTCAGAGGACAAACAAGCTTTGCTAATAAATCTGATGGTTTATCTCATGGTTGAGAAACAACAAAATGATTAAATTAGTCACAAAATTAGCCAGTGACAAGGCAAATGTGTGTGTCACACCCACATTGAGGACATATAAAAGGCCCTCTGTAGGGAGAACTGTTCAGACTCAATCACCTACACTTTTTCTCCTCCCAAGGACAACTCAAATACCAACACCATGTGTGGCAGCTACTATGGAAACTACTATGGAGGCATTGGCTGCGGATGCTGTGGCTATAGAGGCCTGGGCTATGGCACCTATGGTTATGGAGGCCTGGGCTATGGCTGTGGCTATGGAGGCCTGGGCTATGGCTGTGGCTGCCGCAGCCTGGGCTGTGGATATGGCTGTGGCTATGGCTATGGGTCCCGCTCTCTCTGTGGCTGTGGCTATGGATGTGGCTCAGGCTATGGATGTGGTTTTGGCTACTACTAAAGACACCACTGGAAAATATTCCCATCTCCCCCTGTGGTAGCAGAAGTTACCAATTCTGTATTCCCTGTGTTCTGTCTCATCCTTGGGTGATTGTCTCAGTCGCAGGTTTCTGATGTGATTCTACAGAAGATTTACTCTCCATTGATCTCTACATGTGAAACTTAGACATTGTACCTGTGCTGTATTTGAATTCTGAAAATTAAGAGAACTTAGAACTCATTCTGGGAAGTCCTGTGTTATCTCTCATCCGTATAATGCTGTCAAATACTGTATTTTGATTTTTGTTCAAGACTCATTCTTATGTTTTCTTAATAAAGTTATTCAACCTCCCAATCCCATTCTGATTTTCTTTATTGAATATCCTATGTTTCACTTTTTTCATTTCATAGTTAAATGGAATAATTGCCTACTTTTGAATATACCTTCATTAATGTTACTACCCCATTTGCTCTACAAATATCTGATTTGTGACATTAGGAAAGCAGTAATATTTGTAGTCCTCTATTTTTCACTCTGTTTAATCAGTAACATAACACTTTTTTAAAAATTAGGACAAACAAGAAAACATTTATCAATTTAGTTAAGCTTTGCCTAGAAGAGTATCTGCTCCACATGCTGTTATATCAAAACAGTCATTGACATGTTATCCTTTGAAGATATGAATGTTTATTCAAGATCCTTGCTTCTACTCTTTGTTTAGGATGTATTGAAGCAAGATGATATTTCCACCCAGATGGTATTTCTACTGATGATATTACCACTCTCATGGCTTAACTATATCAACTCTGAGCTTAACACATGTAATTTTTAGGGGGAATATAATATCTAATCATAATTGTCTTGAACTATTTTTTCCTGTGATTACTTAGTCTTCACAATGTATAATACAATCATTTGCTTTCCCATCAATTTTCTATGACTTGTGTCTGTAAAATTGAAATTTATCTTTTCTTTATATGAAATTTTTAAAACTTGTGCTCAGCAGAAGTTAATTTAAATGCTATATTTATTTATGGTAGTGTATATATTCCAATTTTTTTGACAGATTTGTGGTAGTAAAATTGTAAACTCCACAAAAAAGAATTAAAATCTTTGGAAAGATCCAAAACGAAGTGAGAACATGTTTTCCTCTGATTATGCTTATGTAATGATTTCATTTTTTGTTTACATTATTCTTGAATCTTAGAATTTGTTTTTAATATTAAGTGCAACTGAATGTGCTGTGCTTATTCATCTCAATAAATAGAAATATTTTGACCAGCTTAATGGTTCACAGCCAATGAATATAAACAATGACTTAGAAACAGACATAAAAGAAAAGCAGTTGTTTATTATATATATTTTTAAAAAATCTGCATCTATGTCTTATATGTCTTAGTGACATCTAAAATTGATGAGAATTCCTGGAAGCCCTGTCATTTTAAAACTAAAGTTTAATGCCACCACTGGTGTCCTCAAATAAGCATCTACTTATACTCACATTGATTTTTTTACTTTTTTAAAGTAATCAAGTTCTGAATATTTCCTATTGAACTTGAGAAACACATTCTTTGGGTTTTCAATAACTTCTTATCTGTTTCTTTGTTTTCCTACAGTAAAGAAAGTCTACCTTAAAATCATTACATTTATTTAGCAGCATGCACATACTTTCTAAATTACTGCTCTAAAACAAAAAATATAAGTCTACCTGCTAATGGCTTTTGAATTTGGCAAATTATCTAAATTATTTGGAATTGATATTCTTGCAAAAATTAAATAGAATGATTTAATCTATATCATAGGTTTGTTGTGAAAAGTAAATGTATTAAAATATGTAAAGCACTTAAATATTGTATCTGCTATTTAACTTAACTTAAAATGCAATATTTTACTATTACATGCCTGGTTCACTCTTTGGTACTTTGTATATATATAATTATTTACTGTCTAACTTGTTTTATATTATGTGTGCAATTTATATGTCAAAATACGATAATCCACCTAATGGTTAAGTAGAATTTATTAGCCACTTACTACAGAACAATCACTGTGCCAAGTCCTTAGTATACATCCTTAATTTTCTTGGAAATACTTTGAGTACAGTATGAGCTTCAACATAGATCTAGAATGTCTTTAGATTATTCACATTTTATAGCTCAATAAAAGTAAAAGAGAATTAAGTAATTTCTCTTTGGCAAATGTATACAAAATACTTCATGCTCACTTATTAGTTGTCTAAGTAAAATATTTATCTTGTTTGCATAGCTGCAGTTTAGTAAATGCGAGATAATAATTCAACATATGTTTAGTTACTAGTATCATTTAGTTATAAAAGACTAATGTAAAATTAAAATATATTTGATAATATATTTAAAATCCCCCCAATAAACATTCTTTCCAACTCCTTTATTTCACACTTGTCACTTAGATACATTTCTACTCTCATTTTGGACATCTAGAATTTTTTCTGCACATCTGCTATTTCTTTTGGCACTTTTTTGTTTTTTTTGCTCCAATGTTTACAATAATTTTTCCATCTCTTCCCTCAATCTCACTTTAGGTTAAATTTTTTGTACTCAATAAATCTTCTACTTTGTATTAATTTTCTAGACAAATACATGTTTCTCCTTTTTAGATTTTGCTACTTTCTTCTGTGTTTATATTTATATACTCTATGGCTCTTAAATATTATGAAAGGATTTTAAGTAATTTGTTAAATATTTCTCCCTTCTTCTCAATAGTTCTATTTTGACAGTTGGGTTCATTTTGAGTCTTTTGCCTGATCCATTCATTTTTTAAAATTCTCATATGGGAATTTAAAAAAATTCTTTTAAAAGAATTATCTACATACCCATTATTTATGATAAAAGTTTTTTTTAATCAGACATTCATGTTCATATGCAAACATTTCATATATAGACAACTATAAATACAAATGTTTATATTTCTTAATTTTATTAGGCAAAATTAACGGATTTTAGAATACAAAATTAATGTTCAAAAATTGTTTCTGTAAGTAATTAACTATATAAAAAGAAAATTAGGAAAATAGACCTATTTATAGTAGCATCAAAAATAATAAAATACTTAGGAATGAACTCCACCAAAAAGGTGAAAGGTGTCTACACTAGTAATTATAAATTATCTTTGAATGAAATTAACACAGACACAAAAAAGTAGAAAGGCATCCATATTCATAAATTCTTAGAATTAACATTATTAAAATGTCCACATTACCCAAAGCAACCTACAGTTTTAATAAAATACCTATCAAATGTGTTGAACATGGGAAGCTGGGGAGGGAGAAGGAGTGGGGTGGGAACTGGGAGAGGGCTCAATGAGTGCTGTGTGCATGTCTGCCTCTATCACCCTGAACTCCATCAAGATGTATGATTACAGTACACCAATAAAAAAAGAAAAATTGAAAAAATAGACCACAGCAATATTCTTCTACATATATGGTAACTTTCATTAATTTCTTGTAGAATTGTAGATTTCTTAAAACTATTACCTTCCCTTCTTTTCCTTAAAATGTTGGGAAACTCAATAAATTACATTTTTATGATTAAAATTTTAGTTCTAAAGTCAATATAAATGCTATATTATTTGAAAACCATATATCAATTAGATATTTAGTGTAGCCCTTGGAGATATTTGTTAGTGCCTTACTATATACTCTCTGATTTCATAATGTCAACCATGCTGATATCTTTCTGTTGCATAGTATTGATATTCTCAGTATGAGGTCTTTCTCTGTAAAGTACCAATGGATTAGTGTACCTAGGGACATATCATAGCTGATAGAAAAGCAGAATACACATATTCTGCTTCAAATACACATATTATAACATGTAGAAAAAATGATGATATGTGAATATGTGTAAAAATGCATCATGTTCTTGCAGATTAGTTTACTTTAATAAAAAGCAAAATCAGTAAATTTTTCTAAAATTTATTTATGCAAATATATAAAATGAATAGAATTTTCTCTCATAAAAATTTTAGATATCACAGAAATTAATGAATCCATGATCCTTTTGCCACAGCTACTTTAGGATTTGGATGTTAGTGTTAGAAAAGGAAATAACATTTATAAAGTATCCTTATAGCCGGGCATGGTGGCGCATGCTTGTAATCCCAGCATTTGGGAGGCTGAGAATGGAGGATCCAGGTTCGTGGCTAGCCTCAGCTACTTAGTGAGGCATTCCACAACTTAGTGAGACCCTGGTTCAAAATAAAGAATAAAAAATAGGGCTAGGGATGCAGCTCGGAGGTAGAATGCCCTTGAGTTCAATCCCCAGTACCGCAAAAAAAAAAAAAAAAAAAAAAAAAAAGAATCCTTATAACAAGAAATATACAAAGGATAAGTAATCCAGAATATTACAATAGAAACCAGGAGACCAGCATTTTTAAAAAAAAGCTTGAGTCACAGCAGTTATATCTGTAGCTACTACAGCCATAGCCACATTCATAGCCACAACCCATGCAAGTCACTGGAACCACAAGGTATCATAGTCATTACCATAATAGCATATGGTATCACAAGTGAAAGGTTTACTTGAGGAGTAGAATGAATTCCTTGGGTTTGAATTTCATAACCTGAATGGCATGTGGGGAAACCCAGATGGATGGATTCATTTCTAAATTAATTGCCATTAAGAAAAATTTCAAGAATTTCTCATAGCCAATGTACAAAAGACTATTGGTGTTGAGTCAGGAGGCCTTCCAGGCAATCACATGCCTTTAATAAATAATTTGTGTTCTAAATATATAGTGTTTACTTACTTGAGAACTCAGTCCCGAGGAGACCTTATAAACAATGCAATCACCATTCTATTTTAATTGTAAGTAGTAGGATTAATTTTAATTTCTTTTTATGGAATATCTTGTGGCATGGAGACAGATAGGAGAACCTCAAGAAGTTATGGAGAAAGTCAAATACCAGATAAATTAATGGCTGTAGATTCATATATTTTATATTTGATATAGTGTTTTGCTATGTCATTGAAAAATAATTGCTACTGAATTATATTTTCCACAGAATCCTAGGTGTGAAAACCCTACATCTTCCACTTTGTTAGGGTATTACATCGTGTGTACAATTTATTTTTCTTTCTTTCTTTTTTTTTTTTTTTGGTACTAAGGATTGAACCCAGGGGAAATATACAGCTCTACCCTACTTTTTTAATCATTTATTTTGAAATAGAGTCTTATTAAGTTGCAGAAGGCCTCATTAAGTATCTGAGGCTGACTGTGAACCTGCGGTTCTCTTGTATCAGCCTCCCAAGTACCAGGATTAAAAACATGCATCACCATGCCGGCAACCTTTCATATTTGGAAAAGCTTTCCATCCAAGGTTAAAAACATATATGCACACAAAAAGAGTTTGAGAACCGTTGCTTCATTTGCTCAGACTATTTGGTTCAAGAATATATTGTATTCTACATTCATAACATTTTAGATTTATTTTAACTTACTGTAAAGTATTTACATTTTTTGTTGCCAATTAAAATACTGATAACACTATTGCCTTAATAAAAAATTTTCTGATAAATTTGGCTCTCTCTTGTGAAATTTTAATTTTCATGAATGCCCCAAAACTTTCATTTTTAGTTATCTGATATTAAATACTATTAGACTTGACTCTCTCCTAAAGATAATATTGTTTTCTAAAAGAAAACGTATATTTAAGCCACATCATTGCTCCTAATACAAATTAGGAATTCATTTTTATATATTCATTTAATTGATTCCATATTTTTATTTTCCAGGTTCTCAAAAGATTTTGAAATAGTTTAAAGGAAGACATAAAAAATAAACAGAGGAAAATATAGTCAGAAAGATATCTGAAGCTGCAAGTAGAAATTCTTAAACTATAATAAACATGGATCACCTTAAAAATGGAGAACACATATGAGATTCCAAAATTTTGTATTGATTTCCTGGGATCTCAGAGTCTCTGCTCTTTATCTTTATAGAACATCAACATGGAAAGAAAATAGCTATTATACTCTAAATTTTAATTTAGAAAAATATTACACATTTTATTTTACATTGTTTTGCTTATTCTTCATACTTCCATTATGACATTCATTTTAAGCATATAGGGTACAAAAATGAAAAAGTTATTAATGCTCCTAGTCTCCTGGAACTTACATTCTTGATTAGGGAGAAAGACAGACAAAGAAAGAAAAAAATGGTGAGTAAATTCTGAACTACATAATTTTTTTTTTCTTTGCGGTACTGAAGATTGAACTTAGGGGCATTCTACCTCTTAGCTATACCCCCAACCCTATTTTTTATTCTTTATTTTGAAACAGGGTCCCTAATTTCGGAGTGCCTCACTAGGTAGCTGAGGCTGGCCACGAACCTGAATCCTTCGTTCTCAGCCTCCCAAATGCTGGGACTACAAGAGTGCGCCACCATGCCCAGCTCTAAATAATTTCTAGTATCATGACAATTTATAAAATCCTAAAAAAACAATTACTTGAGTAAATTTCAATCATTACTTGAAGGAATCAATATTAAATTGAATGATGAGAGATTCTATGAAATGGCACTTTGAATAAAAAGAAAAATCCAGCCATTCTTGATGATCTAAAGATTCTCAGGAGGGAACAACTTAGTCTCTCTGATGTGCTGAAGAACGACTATGTTTGGAACATGGTAAACAGGAATGAGAAAAGGTAGGAGATGCTGCCAGAGAGGTGAGATAGAACACCAGAGGACATTCTTTCTAAATGCAGTGGAAGTGTACTAAGGATGTGCTACAAGGGAAGGCTCGGATGCAATTTTGTTGTGCCATAAAACGATAAACTATTTGATATCATGAGGAATCATGGGTTCTATCTTGGTGATTAAATTTGATGTCTATTAAACTGAAAATATCAAATATCAAGTAGACAGTTGAATATACAGTAAAACATGGTTAATATAAAACCACATAAGAAAGACCAGAACATAGTTTTGACAATGAGGTCAAGTTATGGATTTTTAAAAATTCTGAAAAGATGAAGTTGCAGGCAAAAGAAGAGGGCATGCTACAACGGTTCCTGAGAGACATAGTCTGTCAAGAAAGAAGAGAGTCCAGCTGACCTGAACTCTGTTTCAGAGCTCCAGTACAACTAAGACAGAGAAACAAACCACATTCGGAGCAGGCAAGACTTGACAGCAGCACTCTCAGTGGAGTGGGGTGCACAAGGTGGTCAAGAGTGCAATTGATTGAGAGAAAAACAAGTAAGAAAATGGAACCAGTAATTATGACTTACACTTTCAAAAAAAATTATAAAAAGGGATTGTGATTTAATGAAATTTCTACAGAAGCAGATTGTTAATTAAGGGATGCTTAAGGGAGTTTTCTTGGATAAGTATTTGTTTGTTGTTTGTTTTGTTTCCCTGGGAGGTTGTTGTGGTTTAGAAATAGAATGTCCCCTGAAGGATATTATGTATTGATGTTCAGAGGCAACATAATTAAATCATAAGGGTTATAATCATATCGGTGGATAAATGCACTGTACTAGACTTAACCTAGGCAAGTAGAGTATGGCTTGAAGAGTTAGGTTGCTGGGGATGTGACATTAGAGACTGTGCTTGTGTCTTCAAATCCCTTTGCTTGACTTCTTCTGTGTAACCTTCTAACCTTGAGAGCAAAGCCTCTCTCTCTCTCTCTCTCTCTCTCTCTCTCTCTCTCTCTCTCTCTCTCTCTCTCTCCCTCTCTCCCTCTCCCCCTCTCTCCCTCTCTCCCTCTCTCCCTCTCTCCCTCTCTCCCTTTCCTGCCACCATGCTCCATTAAGTCCAGTGTAACCTGGACTTAATGGAGTGAAATCTCCAGAACTGTGTGCAAATAAATCTCCTT